>JAFFSR010000023.1:2467500-2540000 GCA_017163975.1 Anastatus disparis | reverse complement strand
GTTATTGCAATAAAGCCAAAAAACCATAAAAAATGACCATTTCTTAGATATCAATTATTTATTGCAAAAATAATTTCTTAAACTCTTCATGAAGGTTCAAATTTTTATATTTCATTAAGAGCAAATGAGAAAATTAATTTGCAATATTTTTTATAACGCTTTAAAAAGAGGGTGTTTTTTTATATAAAGCTGGGGCTTTATTTATAACTTTTACGAATTTGCTATTTGAATATTCTTGTAA
Organism: Anastatus disparis; assembly: GCA_017163975.1. NCBI lineage: Eukaryota > Metazoa > Arthropoda > Insecta > Hymenoptera > Eupelmidae > Anastatus > Anastatus disparis. Next base: position 2,539,759 of record JAFFSR010000023.1, on the reverse strand, counting down.
CTCTGTTTGAAACAAAGATTAAAAAAAAAACTCTCTAAGGCCAATAGGAGCCAAGATAAGATTTTTTTTAAGGGGATGTAATAGGGTATATGATTTATACATAGTTACCGACATTACAGTTTCCCAAATTTTTAATCTTTATTCAAAAATTTTCCTAAATATCTCTATGTTAGGCTTCCTATCAGTAAAAATGAAAGTCTGTAACACAGAGATATTTTAAAAACTATTAGATTAAGAACCCAAAATTTGGAAAACTGTAATGTCGGTATTTTACATTCCCTTGAATCACAGCAACTTTGTTTATAACAATTAAGAAACGAATCAAGCGTCATTTTTTAGTTGAAGACTTATATTTTAAAAATCTATGATTAGATTTTTAGAAATGCGACTCTTTATTATTAAAACAAAAATAACAATAACATACAAATAATAACATCAAAGTCGGAGTCGTGGTGGGGATGCTTATTTTTGTGCGTGAGGAAAGTTAACGAAGGACCCTATTCCAATAAAATTCGTAAAAATTAACCATATCTCCGTAAATAATGGACCGATTCTTAAGATTTTTTTTATTCTGGGGTACCTTGAAAAATTATTAATATTGGTGCAAATAGTTTTTCAAAATAGGGTGTATTTAAGTTAAAACAACTGTACTTAATACGGACACTTTAATCTCAAATGATTGTTGTGGCTCACTTAATCAATATTTTTGGATGCGTTATGTCTCATTTTAAAGCTCAAAGAAAGAACTTTAAAATAAGATATCATGAGTTTCATCACGACCAATATTTACGAAATGCACGTGGATTTACGTAAATGTTGTAAATGAACTTACCTTATTATTCCTCGTAATTATTACATTTGAAACCTGGAGACGGATTTAATTAAAATTTTTATTGTTTCTATATTTTAACTAATTATTATAATTAATTTTTAGTTTTAATAAATAAAAAAATAATTATTAATAATTGCAAAAATTTTAATAGTAATAATAAAAATTGTTATCTCGTTTTTTTTACTTTTCTTTGTTTTTCATGCAAAAAAGTTTTTTCATTATTAAATATATTTTTATTTTTTTTCTAAAATTAAACTACTAAGATTTTGATAAAAGAAACATTTTTAAAATGACACAGAAAGAATCGATAAATAAAGGGTGATCAGAAAATTTAAATTTGTATCTAAATAAACATTGAATTTCAGCAACAGCTTCTCATATATTATATATATTAAAGTTATTTCTAGCAATTGTAATGGGAAGAGCTGCTCCAATGTCGAGAATCAAAATTGAAAACGACGCATGCGATGAAGGCGATAATATAAATTGTAATATTTTTATAAAGGAAAACGAAAGCGAGATAACCACAAAAAAAAGAAAAATTAATATTTAATAGAAATATATTTTACACGAAAATAAACATTTTTTTATCCTTCTTCCATAAATTTTATACTTGCATATCAAAATTTTTTCGATATATATTAATATTTTATAATGAAATGAAAAATAAAAATAGTTCCAATCAAAAAGCAATTTTCATATCAATTTTTCAATTATATTTAGGAAATATTCCTTACATGAAAATCGTAATAGTTTAATTTTAGAAAGAAAATGAAAATATATTTAATAATGAAAACATTTTTTCGCGTGAAAAACAAAGAAAAGTAAAAAAAAACGAGATACCAATTTTTATTATTACTATTAAAATTTTTGCAATTATTAATAATTATTTTTTTATTTATTAAAACTAAAAATTAATTATAATAATTAGTTGAAATATAAAAATAATAAAAATTTTAATTAAACTTGTCTCCAGGTTCCAAATGTAATAATTGAAAGGAATAATAAGGTAAGTTCATTTACAACATTTATGTAAATCCGCGCGCATTTCGTAAATATTGATCGTAATGAAACTCATGATATCTCATTTTAAATTTCTTTCTACAAACTTCACATTTATACAAATACACACACATACATTCTATCATAAAAAATTGAACTTCTTAATTTTTTTTGATATTTTGATACACTTGAGGGATGTACTTGAAGTTGTTAATACAATTCAGCAACACACTTAATACACAAAAATTAATTTTATTTGATTATACACTCCTTACTACAAAACTCAGAAATACAGGAATCTAATTTATACAATAAAAACTTCCTATGCGTTCTCTCTTCTAGAGTTGCTGAAGTACTGGCTTATAAGCTTAGAAAACAAGTAAGAGAGAGAGGTTAAGATGGCACCACTGCCCACGGCAACCTCTACTAAAATACATACATATAAAATATGAGCTCACTCCTAACACTCCCTATCGCATATTTAAAAAGAAAAAGGAAACTCCTGCTCGTCCTCCACTCGCTGTCAACTTCTTTTATCTTTTAGTTCCTGTAACAAATGAAAACAATTTATGGTTTATGTGAATTTATATAATTAGGATCAATTTTATTAATCTAGCATGCAACTCGAATGATAAGGGCTTCGTTAACACATCCGCAATTCGTTCCTTCGAAGCTAACCATTTTACTTCGACCAGACTTCTCATGACACATTCTCGTACGTAATGCTCCTTGATCTCAGTCATATGTCTAAGCTTTCCACCTCAACCCGTTTTCACACTGGCTTCTGCTGCTCGATTATCACACCACAAGGTCATTGGTGTGAACTCGTTATTTAGAAATCTCTTCAATGAGTTGTACAAAGAAATCAATTCTTGACAGCAGCCGCTCATGGCCACGTATTCGGCCTGACAGGATGACAACGCAACATACTGTTGTTTCTTCGTTCTCCAAGCCACTGTGTCTCCATACAGCTTTATGACATACCCACTCGTTGTCAGAGATCCTTTACAGTCTTCGAAACTCGCGTCTGAGAACCCTTGCAAATCGTTTCTTTCTCCAAAATAATTAAAACCTATATTTTTCGTGCCTTTCAAATATTTGAAAACTCGTTCCAACATTTTCCATTCTTTCTCTGTGGGGCTGATTTGGTGTCGACTGAGTACATTGACCGCATATGCAATATCTGGTCTGCACGTATTAGCCAAGTAAAGCAGTGTACCAACTGCTTCTCTGTAAGGACGATTGAAGTTATTTTCAGTTGTTATCATCGTGTTCAAGTCCTCCTTTTCCTCGTGTTCTTTTCTGTCTCGATTTGCCACTTGATTTGTAACCATTGGTGTCCTTTGTAGATGTTCCTTATCAAATCGAAACTTAATCAGCATTTTCTCGATGTATTTCTCTTGTGTAATTCTTAAACTTTCCTCTTCTCGATTTCTGTGTATTTCTAGTCCTAAGAATACTTTAGGTTCTCCGATGACCGTCATTTCAAACTCGTTCATCAATTTCTCCTTTATCTTGTTAAGTCTTCTCCCATCATTGCTGACTAGTATGACATCGTCTACATATAGTACCAGTATCAGTAGTTTGTTGTTTTCACACCAAGTGAACAAACATGGTTCATCATCATAAGCTTGTAGATTAAGTTTGATTGCTGTTCTTCGAAATTTTTCGTTCCAGCATTTTGGGCTGACTTTCAGCCCATACAAAGCCCTTTCGAGCTTGCATACCTTTTCTCGTCTCATTTCAGCTGGGCAGTCTACACCTTCCGGGATTTCCATGTAAACTTCGTTGTTCAGGACGCCATTTAAGAAGACAGTTTTGACGTCCATTTGACAGATTTCCATATCAAGCCGATTTGCGATAGCCAGCACTGACCTTATCAATGGCAGTCTAGAGACTGGTGCATAAGTTTCTTGTAGGTCGTAAACATTCCTGTCTTTGAATCCTTTGATTACGAGCCTAGCTTTATACTTGATGTTACCATCAGGATCCTCCTTTTTCTTCAAAACCCACTTTGAATCTATGGTATTGGGTTTCTTTCCATTTTTTGTCTCTGGTCTATCGACTGTTCTCCAAACATTGTTTTTGTATATAGAATTTAACTCACCCTCAATAGCTTCCATCCATCGTTGTTTAACTGTCGAATTCATGCCTTTCTGATACGTAGTTAAATCTTCATTTATTTCAGCAATCAGTGCTGTGGTCGTTTCTGCAATTTGTTCAGTTTTATCGTTGTTTCTGTCTTTTTCCTTTCTTGGGCGACCTCTTTCTCTTGTCTGTACTCCTCCCGTTCTCGTTATCTCGTTTTTCTCTTCATTGTCGAATTCTACAAACCATGTATTTCGATTCACTTCGTCATCCAGGATTTCCCAGCTATTCAGTTCTCGACGTTTATATTTATCAGCAAAAACGAGTTTCTCATTGAACCTAACATCGCGACTCTCGTAGAATTTTCCTTCTTCTGACTTGAATAGAACATAGCCTGTTTCCTTGTAACCAACCAAGACTGTTCTACTTCCTATACCTCGAAATTTCGGACCAGTTTTTCTTTGCACCTTCATATATGCCAGACTGCTAAACCTTTTCAGTTGGTTGATGTCAAAATTTTGATTTGGAACAAATTTCTCCAATGGGGACTTCATATTGTTCGAAGCATGTGGTAGTCTGTTATATGCGAACACAGCAGATCCCAGAGCTATATCCCACATGTTTTCTGGCAGTCCTGAATCATACATCAAGGCTCGTACCTTCCTTTGGATAGTCTGGTTGAACCTTTCAGCTACACCGTTATGTTGAGGTGTGTCTGGACAAGCCAATTGGTTCTCCACTCCTAATTTTTGCAAAACTTCCATGGTGTATCCTCCTGTATACTCAGTTCCTTGATCAGTTCTTAAGTAACAAACCTTGGCGTTCTTTTCTAACTCCGAGCACTCCTTACAAAAGATTCCAAGCAATGGCCAGTTTCATCCTTGGTCTTCATTGGATAAGCCATTGCTAGTCGAGAGTGGTCATCTATAAAGACGGATATAAATCTATATCCCTTAGGGTAGGTACTTGGACTAATTGCACCCATTACATCTGAGTGTATTATTTGAAGTGGTTCTGATGCTCGTTGTCTAGTTGTATTGAAAGGTTTTCTATTCATCTTAGATATCATACATATTTCGCAATCCAATATTGAATCATCGAAAGTTGTATCCTTTAAGTCTTTAATCTCCTTGTATTTTCCTTGTAACTCCTTTAAATACTTAAGTGATGCATGTCCCATCCTAGCATGCCATATCATTGCATTACTGTAAGAAGGAACTGTTTCAACAATTTTTGATTTCTCATGATCTGGTACATCCTTATCAAATTCTTGTATTTTCTCTGTATTATTTATAACTCTGTCTCACAGAGTGTTGTTGAAATCTGAAACTCATTCAATTTTGGTATATTTATCTTCGTTGTTTTCGTTTTCTTCTTTCTTCTTGTTACTCGTATCTTCCTTATCAGACATGCTCCTCGTGACTACGTATGTCACTGTCTTGTTTGTCGTAGTGTCTTTGTTTTTGTTTCTTTCCGTTGTTTTCAACTCTATTATCCTATAGGGCTTTTGATAGATTCCAGTAATAAAAGATTCATTCGATACTGGATCATAGATGTCAATCCTTTTATTGTCCATATATATATTTAAGCCTTGATCAGCAAATTTTCGTAGTGAAATCAGATTATCTGATAAGCTGTCGGCATATAGAACATTATCTAGTATTATTTCTTTGTTTTGACTCGTTAAGCCTCGTATTACTCCTATTCCCTCCGATTTTAAATTAGGGCCACTGTCCTTATTCGCGCATTTAACCTCGCTATGATCTTCGTTAAAAGTTTTAAAAATGAGTCTCGAGTTTGTTAAGTGCTGTGTTGCTCCGGAATCAGCAAGAAAGTGCGTTAGTTTAGTCAAGCTCTTATCATTCGATTCAAGACGTGATTCTTTACGTGACTCGTTAGCCTTTTTCTTATCATATCCTGGCTTGTTAGGATTGGTGTTTGTATTGTTTTTATCGCGTAGTCTACTTTTTTTCGTTCGAAATTCATCTCTGGTGCTATTTTTCCTCTTATAACCACGTACGCGTCTGTTATGCCCATCACCTCGAAATTTATTATTATAATTTTTGTTTTCATACCTAGTATCGTCTCTCCTTTTTGACTTCCTTAGAGGGCAAGTGTCGCCAATGTGGTTTGACATCTTGTTACACTCGTAGCAAAGGCGCACGTTCCCACTGGGATACTCCTTGCTCATATGACCAAGCTTTTTACACCTGTAGCATCTCACCTCGTTTGCAGTTGCCATAGCTGCTGCTCCTCCACTCGTAACTCCTTTCAGCTGGTTTTGAATGCTCTCCATCTATAAAATGTACATTCTCAGTCTGTCATAGTCTAAACTCTTTTCTGTTGTAGTTTTGTATATGAAATTAATATTTTGTATTTGTGGTATATTTGCTACGATCGCATTGAAAAAGGCGTCTCGTATGTCCTCATCGGACAATGTTTTAACGTCAGGTAGGCTATTGTAATTTCTGACTAACTCGTCAAAACGATCTAAAAACACGCTGGCTTTTTCTTTGTTGAGATTATATTGCAAGCTATAAAATTGCCTTTTGATTGTAGCTGTCGTTACGTTCCGTTCTCGTAATTTTATCTCCTTGAGTCTGTTAAGTAGTTTCACCTGATCTTTTATGTCAACTACTTTGGTATGATAGCCAGCGTCTATGTGGTTTATAATAATATCTCGAACTCGAAATTTATGATTTTCTTTAACGCTCTCGTTTAAGTCATCGTTCTTCTTTTCAGACTCGTCTATTACATACAAAAGATCGTTAGCTTGTAACTCGGATGTAAGATGGTCCATGAAGTAGTCCATTTTTACAGATTCAGTTAGTTGGTGTTTGCGATGAACAGATTTGTTCATCAATCCAGCCTTTAAGGTCTCCTTGAGTTCAACTGACGAACAGTTCGTCGATTAATTTTCTTTCAGAGCTTTCACTTCCTCTCTTACCATCCGCGTAATTTCTGACTTAGTGACTCGTTCTCCTTCGATCTCTGTTGAATTACAATAACCTTTAGTATAACCTGCTCAATAGTTTTCACTCGTGTAGTTCATTGAAGAAGAATCAAAATTATCAACCTTGTCTTTCATCTGGCTAAATTCTTCTTCCATGTTGGTTTTCAATCCTTCCAAATCATTTGTAAACTTCTCCCTTGCCCAATCTCGAAATCTTCCTTCTCGTCTCGACATCGTTTTTTCAAATGTGTCGAGTCTTTGCTCAACCTTGTCGAACCTGGTTGAAAGTGTAGCCAGCTGTTTCATGATCTCTGTAAAGGAGTCAGAAGTGAAATTTTTTCTCTGTTTGATACTCGTTTCATCTGTTACTCGTTCTATTTTAATTTAATTTTTTTTTTAATAATTTCTTAATGTTGTAATTACAGTTTTCAATACTTTTAATTTTTAAGTTTGGTATAACTCCTAGCATTGACGCAGAGGCAGTTTCTGCCTCTTCATTTGTCAACTCCTTTAAATTCTCGTCCTCGTTCGACTCGTTCTCGTTGTTCTCCAAAACCTCGGATCCTCCGTTCTTACTTTTATCGCAGTTGCGACTTTTCCCTTTTCCTCGGCAGTAAGGCATCAGCAACTTTCTACCCCTTTCCTTCCCTTTGGTTATCTCCCTGGCCAACGCTTCCTTCTGTTCATTGGTTATATACTCCTCATCTATAAGTTAATTTTCATAGTAAATAAAAAATCGATATTGCTGAACGCAAGCAACATACGAACTTTTAATATTTACATAATTTTATTTTATTATTTTATACTGATCATTTTTATTTTTCTACCTTATTTTGTCAAGACTCTAGTAGACCGAACACAAGTCGTATCAGAATCAAAACTCACAAGGGTTAATTTTTGAGTTGTTACAAGTTAGGTTTGATGTGAAATACCGAACTCAAGTAGATCACATATAAAAGCTTTAACTAGTTATGTATTTACCTAGGATTTTTAATTTAACTTAATTAAGTTTAAAATGCTCTCGTGTATATGTATATTTATTCTTTCTTATGCACTTATATATTCACACACATACTCTCACACATGCACTCACACATACATGCATCCTCTATCAATCCTGATTCTCTTGCTTAAATACACAAAATTTTATACATATATATATATATATATATATATATATATATATATATATATATATATATATATATATATATATATATATATATATATATACCTAACGTATAGTTAACTCCAGACTCGGTCTCGAAAAAGACTCGTCCCTCCTTTAGACCCACACTCGTTTTCTCGTTGCCGTGCCTCTCTTCGATTCCAAAAACTTCTTCTTGAGTTTTCAGAAATAGAAGTAAGTTTTTCTTTTCTGTACAGAAATTAAAATAAATTAACTTTTATTCGTGTATGTAAATATATATAAAATATTTTTATATTAATTTTTTTTTTTTGTTTCTGAATGTTTATGCTTATTATATGCTATAGCGTCCCATAGCTTGTACATATATATCTACATATATATATATATATATATATATATATATATATATATATATATATATATATATATATACTTATATACATCTGCATGTATATATATATATATATATATATACTCATGTTCATATACCCATACACACAAGCATTCATAGTACTCATGATACCATATAGTTCTCGTTCGTATTCCTCGTCCCTCGTTTCTCGCAATTACGCTTCGTTCGATATCGTTCTAGCGCGTACTTCACGCCTCGCACCATCTTTATGCTGTTCTCCTTTCTCTATCTCTTTCTTTTACTGTCGCAGATCCGCCATGTTAACTCGCCTCGAAACAAATGCATTTCTCACAGAAAGCCAATTCGCGGAAAAACCCGATCGTAAGAGAAAGAAAAGAAAAACCCGCATGTACACGAAGTTACACTTAGCACCGAAACTCTGCCGTTTATGTACTTGTACACACCTCCATCCTTACATGCGCCTGCACATACATACAACGCTTTTCTTGTTTCGAGACACTAAAGAAAAAGAATGCGCACCGCTCTTCGATTCCCTTTTTGGCAAAACCAACTACTCAAACAAAACTCCTACTCGTCTTTCCTTACTTCTTATATAAAAAACTTACCTCGCTCCATCTCCGAGCTTTGCGCAGTGGAATCGTGCTGGGCTGCCATAACCTTTTGATATTTTGATAAACTTGAGGGATGTACTTGAAGTTGTTAATACAATTCAGCAACACACTTGATACACAAAAATTAATTTTATTTGATTATACACTCCTTACTACAAAACTCAGAAATACAGGAATCTAATTTATACAATGAAAACTTCCCATGCGATCTCTCTTCTAGAGTTGCTGAAGTACTGGCTTATAAGCTTGGAAAACAAGTAAGAGAGAGAGAGGTTAAGATGGCGCCACTGCCCACGGCAACCTCTACTAAAATACATACATATAAAATATGCGCTCACTCCTAACAATTTTCAATAATGTTTTTATTTTATTAACACTCCTTTAATAATTTAGATGAAGAATTTTCAATTTATTTCAAAGATTTTTTCCAAATCAATTCTTTAAACGTAGACAATTGAATCATGCTCTAAATATTTTTGATTCTGTATTTGAACATCTTTTAAATTATGTAAAATAAAATTAAAAATAAAATATTTATAATTTATTTTATATTATATTTTTGTAAAAGTTGCGCAAAAAGTTGCGTCACTTTTGGCTCGATAAAGCGACACGAAAAGTGATATAAAAAGTGACTCAAAAAGTGACGCAAAATATTTTATCATAAGTTCCATGATCATTTTCAGGTGGGAAAACATTGTCCTTTTGTTTTTATGCTGAACGTGCTGACATTTCTTTTACTTTCACTTTCAGGTCTTGTCATATTTTTCTCTTGAATTTTGGACTTTACATATTCTACTGCTCTTTGTTTTTCTGGCACGACATCTATAAAGTCACCAATAAAGCTGTAACTAGGTTGCAGTGCTTTTATTATGTATCTTATCTTTTCTTGTTCGTTTAAAGTTCCAACAGCTGCTTAAAACTTATTACAGGCTTGTTCAAAATCCACAAAAAAGTATTTAACTTTATCATGATTTTTCAATTTTAAATCTTCTAATTTACTTCTACATATTATCTGTACAGCTGTAGATTTTGTAGAGTACATGCTGTCCAGCTTTTTTAACATTTCAAATGTTGTTTTACATTCTCTAATGTACTCTAATTTTTTATCTGATATCGAGCTTATGAGTATATTTTTTGACTTTAAATCTGCCTTTTTCCAAGCATCTTGAGTATCTGATGCAGTTAATTCTCTTGTTGCTTGCTCTTTACACTCTGTACATTCTAATATATTTAATAATCTGAATTCCCAGCTAGAATAATTGCTTCCATCAAGAATAGGAATATAATCATCTTCAATTTTCACATGTTTAGCCATTTTTCTCTCTTTTTATAATTTTATATTTTTATCAATTTCTTTTACTGCACTTCACACTTTTTTCCATTCTTTGAGAAAAAGTTTTCTTAAGAGGATGTCTCGTATCTCCGACCTTTTCTAATAAAAGAATTAATTTTTTGCAAAAACTAATAAGTTTAGCAAGAAATAAGGAGAAAGTCGCATCTCGTATCAGAAAAAACAACATTTTCTTTGATAAGAAAAAATTAATTTTATGGCTTTGTTTTCAAGAATACCTTGAAAAACCAAATTGTTTATCCTTACCTCTGAGTCAGGCTACCTGAAACGGGCCACTAAAAACCCACCGTATAAATTTAATAGTTTTTTTTGCAAATTGTTAAAGGTTTATATGTTAAAAATAAAGTCCTAAAGTAATTTTTGAAAATTTTCATTCTTCTAAAAGTTATTAGCAAACTAACCTCTGAGCACTTTTTTTTCAAAACACGATTACTCAGAGACTATCAGATAAAAGTTAACGAAATTTTATTTACAAATTCAAAAATAGCTAAAGAATCGAATAGAATATAAATAAATTAAAAAAATATTAATTATTAATAAAAAATTAGTTTTGCAATAAATAAATTGAAATTTATGACACTTCTCGTAGGGCTAGGAAATTTTTTTTCTCTAATCATTTATTCCATAGACCTTCCTTTACTTATAATCGCAATAAAATTTGGGGGATCTCTATTAGGAAAAGATTTACAAATTTTTGAATATCACGTAGCGATGATAGACGCGACAGTGAAAACGGTTTTGTTGCTCGCGGCCGCATTTGAATCGCTTAATAAACAAAAGCTAATCGTTTCTTTTGCAAAATCAAACATGCATTTGTTAATATTCATTAATGTTATTGCTATCATCATGACACCACCCCTAAGTGTTGTAATCCATTCCAAAAAAAAATCATAGTTGTTTTCGGAAAAATTTAACTTTTTTATCAAAAAATCGTGACACAAAGTTCAGTGCTTTATTTGGTTTATTCGTTTGTGCTTCTTGTAGACGACAACTGTATTTAAATAAAAATTCTATTCAATTTGAGGTTAATAATACAACAAATAAGCAAAATAAAGAGCACGTAGAAGAAGTAAATAATGAAATAGAGGAGTCAGAAAAAGAAGAAAATGATGAAGATTTTGTCTGCAAATTTGTTGATAATAATATCAAAAGACAGAAATTAGCATCTTCATTTGAAGAATGGATTGCAGCTCTGGCTAAAAAAAGATGCTCCTTAATTTGTCGAATGATGATCAGAAGATATTGCAGAAAACAATTAATAGTAGCAATTTGAATATCTTTAATAAATCTGAAAATTGTACATGGATAAGTAAAGTCAAAGAGGCATTGTCTCACGCATCTACTCGACATCAAAAAATTGTTCTTTTAATGACATTACCTAATGAATGGTCAATTCGAAAAGCGGCGAAAGTATTTGATGTTAGTAGGCGCATGGTTTCTACTGCAAAGAAGTTGAATAATGATAAAGGTCATGATGTTCTGCCAGACGTAAGAAAAGGTCGAGCTATGAGTGTAGATCTAGTTGAAAATGTTAATAATTTTTTTCTTTCGGATGAAGTCAGCCGAGTAATGCCAGGAGTGAAAGATGTCAAGTCAGTTATTGTTAATGGCAAAAGACATCTAGAAACGGTAAGCAATATAAAAAAAAACAATGATAGTGATTTTTAAACAATCAGAAAGTTGTCAATTTATTTCTATGGTATTTTTTAAAATTAAATTTTTTTTCTGGAGAAATTTATGTAATTCGATTTTTATATTTTTTATATGTAAAAGCAATATTTCTTTTTAGAAACGTTTGTTGTTAAGCAATATAAAAGATTTACATGAAGATTTTTTGAGCAAAAATCCAAATGAAAAAATTTCATTGGCATCTTTTAAAGCGCTAAGACCTCAACAGTGCATTCCAGTTGGTGCTAAAGGAACGCATAATGTTTGCGTTTGCAAAATCCATGGCAACATTCGACTTAAATTTAGAGGAATCAAAGAAGCATTTTCTGGAAAAAATCTGATTTTAAATTAACTTATAGAGAATTCTTAAATAATATATGTTGTTTAAATCCATCTGAAGAATGTTTTCTGGGAAATTGTGAAAAATGTCCTGGTACTCGTCAAATTTTTAAAGATTTGAAAACGTCTTTACAAAAATTAAAAATTAAAAAAATTTCTTATAATCAATGGCTTACAACTGATAGGTAATTATATTAACAGATATATTTATATATTTTATGATAATTAGCTTTTTACAACCTAATTATTTTTTTAGATGTCAATTACTTCATAAAACTGAGACTGTTAATATTTTTCTTAAAAATCTTGCATCCGATTTACCTGATGTTTTGAAACATGATTTCATTGCTCAGACTCAAGCAACGTATTTAGAACAGCTAAAAGAAAAACTTGAAGATGAAGAATTCATTGTAACCTTAGATTTTTCTGAAAATTATTCATTTCATGTACAAGATGCTATACAATCGCAACATTGGTGCAAAGACCAAGCTACGTTACATGTATACGTGATTTATTACAAACAGGATAAAGTTATCAAAAACATTAATTATGTTGTTTTCTCTGAATACGAAAATCACGACGCCACTGGAGTGCATCTGTACAATTCAAAGATGATTGAGTTTTTAAAAAGAAAGTTTTGTGCACAAAAAATTAAAAAAATTTATTATTTTTCGGACGGAGCTGGCTCCCAGTACAAAAATAGATTCAATTTATCAAATTTACTGCATCATGAAAAAGATTTTGGAATCAATGCAGAATGGTATTTTTTCGCTACTGCACACGGAAAAGGTGCTTGTGATGGTATCGGTGGATGTGTGAAAAGACATGCATACAGAGCCAGTTTACAAGATAAGACGATAACTACAACAAAAAAACTGTTTGAATGGGCATCTGATTTCTTCAAAAAAATTAGTTTTGAGTTTTGTTCACTAAATGAATATAAAAATCATCAGAAAAAATTAGAAAATCGCTTTAGTTCGGCAAAAACAATTGTTGGAACACGTAAATTCCACTGCTATAAGCCATATGACATGGAAAAATTAGAATGTAAAATTTTTTCAAATTATTCAAAATCTGCTGTAATAAATGTTAAAAAATAATTGAACTTTAATTCTACAATAAATAGTATAGTATTCTAGGAACAACAGACTTACGATTTATTTAACTCATTTTTCAAAGAAGAAAAGGCGTGATGCATAAGGATCCATACAACGGTAAAGTACTAGAACGTGCGCCGCCATCTTTGATGCGTTAAACATTCACACCGCAGATTTAAAAAATTTGTAAATCTTTTCCTAAAAGAGATCCCCCAAATTTTATTGCAATTATGAATAAGAGAAAGTCTAAGGAATAAATGATTAAAGAAAAAAAATTTCTTAGCCCTACGAGAAGTGTCATAAATTTTCATTTATTTATTGCATGGCTAATTTTTTATTAATAATTAATATTTTTTTCAATCTTTTTATACTCTATTCGATTCTTTAACTATTTTTGAATTTGTAAATAAAATTTCGTTAACTTTTATCTGATAGTTTCTAATTAATCGCGTTTCGAAAAAAAAAGTGCTTAGAGGTTAGTTTGCTAAAAACTTTTGGAAAAATGAAAATTTTCAAAAATTACTTCAGGACATTATTTTTAACATATAAAACTTTAACAATTTGCAAAAAACAGTATTAATTTTGTATGGTGGGTTTTTAGTGGCCCGTATCAGATAGCCTGACTCTCTATGTTTTAAGTTTCCCAAGGTTTTCTTGAAAACGAAGCAATGAAATCAATTCATTCTTATCAACAAAAATATTGCCTCTTTTAATACGAGATGCGGCTTTCTCTTTAATCTTTGTTAAAATTATTAGTTTTCGTAAAAAAATCAATTCTTTCATTAGAAAAGGATAGCTATACTCGACCTGCTCTTAAACGATTTCTTTCTTCTTTATTGAGCACTATATTTTTAGCTTTTGTCTGTTTCATTAAACTTTCTTTAATTTTCTTATTAATTATCTTATTGAATTGACTTTTTTAAGCTTTTCTTATTAATTCACTCTTTTTAATTTTCTTAGTGAATTTACATTTTTTAATTCTCTTGATGAATTAAATTTTTCAATCTGCTTATTGAAATCACTTTTTTAATTTGATTTTTAAATTTCTTACTAATTGCAGTTTTAATGCCTTATTTTCCTTATTTATTATTTTCTTTATCTTCTTATTCATTTTTCCCTTTCGTTCTTATTTTTCTAACACGTGCTCTGACTTAATCTCAAAAAATTTTAACCTTACTTTAGACGACAACATGGCTTTAATTTTTATCCGTTTGCATCGAACGTATTTTTAGCTTAGTTTTCTTTTGTTTTCTTTCTTTTGAATAATAATTTTTCCTTTTCTCTTTTGTATATACTAGAAAAATTGACCTCGCTCCTAACGTCGCTCGGTTGCATTTCCATATATTATATTATTATATATAAATTTGCTGATTTCCTTGACAATAGTATTTCAATATAAAATATGTATTTAATTTTTTTTCAAACTTTAAAAATTGAAATCATAGATTTGTTGTTTGTTGTACTCAATTTAACAATCGTTTGTTAATCACTCATAAAATGATACTATCTATATGTATACAAAATAAGTTTCCTTTTATCGAATCATATTGTATGTATAAATATAAAATATTACATTTAATATGAAATTTTGTCATGTGTTAGCCTTTAACCCTTTCAGTCATGCAATTCAATTCACTTTTTTCGCATGTATTTGTTTATAATGATAATTAATAGTTATAAATTTATAAAATATCATCAGCATTATAAATAGTTAGGTTATGTGTATCTGAAAATACAAAAAATCCAAGAATCAAGCATGATATTGCAAAAATATTGAGGTAAAAAAAAAGAAAATTAGGTAGCCGATATATCGGCTCCTGTGACTGTAAGGGTTCAAAAATTGGTATTGAATTATAATTTATAATAATTGTTCTCATTTAAATTTATTTAACATTTATTTTTAAAAATGCATATTTATATCGATGAATATCTGCAAAATTATAGGTGAATGTATAAATATGAAAAAAAAAATTAAAGTGAACTATGAGTGTTTCAGATAACAGAAATAAAACCATTAATTGAATATATATTTTTTATTACACACACACAGACACACAGACACACACACAAACACACACACTTACACACACACACATACACACACACCAATTTATACGCAATTCACCAACATAAACTTCTTTACTGCTATAGAAATATACTTACGGACACCGACAAACCCACAACACATATAAAAACATACACATACGTAACAATAGTACAACATAAGACTCACTTTTTAGCTAACACAAAAATTTTCTAAAGTACACTATCATACAGGCACATTACTTATAGCGCCCTTATTAACATTTATACTTATGGACAATGACGAACCAACTAATACGCACACAGAAACATACACAGTGGCACGAATACAAAATGATACAGTTTTTAAATGACGTGAACACTTTCGCTAATACACATATACACGATGTATACGCACACAGAAAAATACACAGTGGCATGAAAACAAAATGACCAACTTTTTAACTGACGTAAACACTTTCACTAATACACATACACAGGATACATATACACACATACCATACATACACACAACACGCACTCATACGCACTAACATAATACATAGACGGACAAATACACACACACTAACATAATATATACGTACATAAATACACACATAAACAAACACGCACACACATACACACACACGTACACACATACAGACATACACAAAAGACTCATTTTTTCACAAAAGAATTTACACACCTATCGTAATTCACATACTTATCAACACACACACACACACACACACACACACACACACACACACACACACACCGATATATACGCTACCACCAAAACCAAAATGAACACACATGCATACTAACTTACAAACATGCACTTAACAAACATAAACTTTTACTCTGCCACAAACACATATCACCTGACATAGACAAACCCACTTACACTCACAAGAACATACATCTAGAGCTTTAAATAAAATACAAGACACTTTTCAGCGGAGATGAACACTTTATTGATACACACTGCTACACCATACATTTACAAACACATACAGCACAAATACACAAATTTATACCAATACACAAAAACACCTTAATATATACGTTCAACAATTCGTATACACATAATGATCGTTCTCTAATACCGACACTCACACACACACACACGCATATACCAATTACCCATTCATACTCTAATTATAATTCCATTTCGTTTAATATTATAATGTTAAAAAGTAATATTAATAAATTGAATTATGTGAAAACGGTTATTAATTACAATGGATGATGTATTTTTAAAATGTCTGAATTAGAATAAACAAAACTATTCTCATTTAATATATAAAATAATATTTGAATTAATTGTTGACAATCACTTTACACAAATACATATGTGATCATATATATTTATGTAGGTATTTGTATTTAAACAGAAAGTAATAACTTTCAAATTGTTTAAGAAATTATTTGAACGTTGAAATTGTAATATATCACTCATGTTTGATCTAAAAAATAATTATGATCATTTTTTAAAATTTAAATCAATAAATTTAATTTTAACGCTATTTTATATCGACCGATAAAAGTTATATCTTTGAATGCTCTAATGAATTTATTTATCAATTGTCAAAGAATGAAATTATCAAATTGATGGGCTATTCAAAAAAACTTTATACGACGTACACATTACACTTAAATAAAATTACATGAATTTTGAATTTTGAATTTTGAATTTTGAATTT
Source organism: Anastatus disparis (assembly GCA_017163975.1). NCBI lineage: Eukaryota > Metazoa > Arthropoda > Insecta > Hymenoptera > Eupelmidae > Anastatus > Anastatus disparis. The sequence goes on along the minus strand of JAFFSR010000023.1, from coordinate 2,522,567 downwards.
GAATTTTGAATTTTGAATTTTGAATTTTGAATTTGAATTTTGAATTTTGAAAAGGTGAATTTTTTAAATACTAGAATATATTATTTGGTCATTTTCAATGAACAAATAATATGCGATACAATTAAGAAAGAACACTAATGAATTGAAAACTAACGTGAATAAAAAAATCCAAATTTGAATAAAACCTTTGAATTTACTTCTTGCCACTCATGTCTCGAAGTTTTGGCAGTGTAGATTTGGTTTCGTTCACTTTTCTAACAGTTAATCTTTTGAATACCTTTAATTTCTTTTGCATTTCCTAACCATTCCATTTTTTTTGTCAGTCGAAAAACTTCTAACTCATCCTTGCGGATAACAAGAATGTTAATCGACGGAGTATATTTTGATACGTGAGTGGCGAAATTTTCAGCGTTTCTAATAAAATCTGCACTCTTCTTGGACAGATTATGCGTGGTAGCATAATGTTTAACTAAACCACCAATACCGTCACAAGCGCCTTTACCATGACCTGTTGCAAAAAAAGCCATTTTCTGTTTACTTTTGAGTTTTGAAGCTCATAGAATTGATATCTATTTTTAAAATGACTGGCAGCTCCATCAGAAATGGTTATGATTTCATCAAGATCTTGCGCAATATGTTTTTGTTTTAAGTTATCGATAGTTAAATTTCTAGTCATTAGGGCATGATTTTTCCCAAACACCATAAATTATTTCTTCATATAAATCTTCTTCTGTCGAAGGAATTACTTGTAAATCAATAGAATCTCCAATGGGACATTATTTACATTCTCTTACTAGGAGCGTATCAGACCTTCGGATCACAAATTTTGCTCAAACTTTGGGATAAGTTTTCAGATGTCTAAATATGAAAGGAAACAGAATTTTAGATCCCAACGCTTAATATTTCCCTAGTTACAAGCAATTAAAGAAAATCACTAAAAAAGTTACTAGATTTTCAAACGCATATAGTTCCCTAGCATTGATAGCTAAGAGCTTGAAACTTTTTTCAAATGAAAGCTGAGCTCAAATCCTTTCAAAATGGTAGTTAAAGCATGTCAAAATAGTATTTTTTCCCAAAGTTATAGCGTGATAAACATTGGGCCTGATTTCAGCTTTTGTTATTAATTAATGTATTAAAAAGTAAAATCAGGCCCAATGTTAATCACGCTATAACTTTGGGAAAAAATACTATTTTGACATGCTATAACTACTATTTCAAAAGGATTTGAGCTCAGCTTTCATTTGAAAAAAGTTTCAAGCTCTTAGCTATCAATGCTAGGGAACTATATGCGTTTAAAAATCTAGTAACTTTTTTAGTGATTCTCTTTAATTGTCTTTAACTACGGAAATATTAAGCGTTGGGATCTAAAACTCTGTTTTCTTTCATATTTTCACATCTGAAAACTTATCTCAAAGTTTTAGCAAAATCCGTGATCCAGAGGTGTGATACTCTCCTAGTTAGTACACATTTCATATCATCTTTTGAACAAAAAAGTGAAGAACATATTTTCAATTCCAAATCAGCAATGTGTTGTTTATTCTCTTTTTTATAATTATTCAAAGCATCCAACATAAGTTTAAGATTCTCGCAGTAAACGCAAAGACACGAATCGGTGGGTGGATGTGGCATAACCCACTTCGGTCTTAAAGCGTAGAATGTCGATTTACCAATTTTTGTTTTTATTTCAGGATTTTCGTCTTTAAATAATTGATATATTTCTTTTATACTTCGCGTAAAAAAGCGTTTGACTTTTTTAGTTTTTATACCATTTTCTTTGATAGATACTGTGTCGCTTTTATTTACACTTTGACGAGAACAATTAAAATCATCGTTCAGATAATAATCCTTTACTTTCATTACAATTTCAGTATCCAAAGAATGGCCACAATAGTTCTCAGACTGCTTATAAATTTTTTTATTATTTACCAATGATCGTGCTTGATCAATCATATAAATAGTTACATTTGGTAAAACTGATAATAAATAATCTTTGGAAATATCACTTGGTATAATACTCAACAATCGCACTTTCTCAAGAAAATTTGAACAATTATCTAATGCAATTTTAATATTCTCAAGCCATTTATCATTTGTTTGACATTCATTATTTTCATTCAATGCGGGCGAATCCGTTATGTCGTAGACTTTCATCATTTTAGTTGCTATTTGTGAATCAAATGCATCGTTTATTTGTCTTCTTTTTCGGAGAGCATAAGATTCTCGCATCTTGAGATTGATACTTTGAGGCATTTTAATTGGTAAAATGTTTTATTTCAAATTACTTGAAGTCTCGTTGAGCTGTTCTACCACAGCCTCACTATGAATAAAATCTTCCGAAGATTGTTGACTGCTTGAAGTCGATGAAATAGGCGCATTTTTCACTTCATCTACTAATATTTTTTTTTTACACGAAGGGCATACTTTATCTTCTCTAGAGAAAGAAGTATTTGGATATAAGTGCTTCAAAGACTTCGTTAGATCACCTAATTCTCTAAGCGGACTTTTGAAGCAATCATAAACAACTTTTTTGTGCCTTTCTTTTAAATCCTTGCACTTCATTTTAACAATCAGTGATGCCATTATTGATATTCTGTTCAATGACAGATCGAAAAAAAATAATTTTTCTTAAACCACTTTATTTTTTATCTTCCTTTTCTTATATTTTTAAACGCGTCAAGTCGTTAATGAGAATGCAAAGAACGAATCATCGACACCTAGCAGTGACATGCGTCAACTCCCTACAAAATAAATTCAAATTCTAAGCGCGAAATTCAAACTGATAAAAAAATTATTTTCTTCAACAAAAAAAATTTCTATTATAATAATGTACCATAAAAAGAGGATAAATGGTTATGTATTCTTTCATCAAAATAATTTTTTTTTTAATTAAAAAATTTATATTTTCAAATTTCAATCTTTAACGAAAATTGCGTTGCCTCAATGTAAATATCATGTTTATTTAAAGTTTCAGCATTTTTTTTCAAACTTGAAATCGTCATAACTTTGGTTCTAATTGATCAAAATATTCGATCCGGGGTTTATTTTAAAGATTATTGTTGATATTTTTGATATATTAATAAATAAAAGCATAAAAATAGTTGTAAGAACACGTTAACAGCAGGTCGTATATCTCTGTCCTTTTCTAATCAAAGAATTTATTTTTTGCAAGAATTAGTAACTATAGCAAAAGATAAGGAGATAGCCCCATCTTGTATCATAAAAAGCAATATTTTCTTTGATGAGGAAAAATTATTTTTATCTATTCGTTTTGAAGAAAACCTTGAAAAACTTAACAAATATAGGTTAGGATGGACAATTCAGTTTTTCAAGGTTTTCTTAAAAACGAAGCGATAAAAATAATTTTTCCTTATAAAAGAAAATCTAGCTTTTTATTATACGAGATGGGGCTTTCTTCTTATTTTTTGCTACAATTATTAATTTTTGTAGAAAAATCAATTCTTTGGTTGGAAAAATAGTACGATGCGCCATGGTATCAATGTTTTAAAATCAAAAATATAAAAATAACGTTTGAAAATCTGTTTAAAAAAATAAGGCAAAATCGCATATTCTCACCTACCCTAAAAGTTAGTATTTTTCATGTAAAAATCATATAAAAATTCGAAAAAAAAAATATAGTTTTTGAGAAAATCGTGTTTGAAAAAAATCGCTTTTTTCGGTTTTTTGTAAATAACTCAGTGAGATCAAATTGTATTACAAAAATTGAGATTCCATTTAAAACTAGACAGGATTCCGTACACTTTTGTTTAAAGAACGATCAAAAAGGTTAAAAATTGACGGAGCTATAGTCATTTAAAAGTAGAGGTTCATTCTCAATTTTTGAATTTTCGTTTTTACATCCAACACTAAAATGGCTGTAGTAAATGAATAAAAAAATTTTTGAGCGTTCTACGAGGTAAATTTTATCTTTATATACATATTAGAAGGTATTTTTATTACATAGAAGAAAAAAAAAAATTCGATCAGTGACGGCCTGCATGAATTTGAATAGAATCAGCCATGTAAGTCTGATATTACATTACAATAATGAAACAATAATATCTTCATTAATTTTTTATTAATATGATTACAATCACGATTAATTGATAATATTAAGTTTCCTTTCTTCATTGACTTCACTAATATTAATATGAAGATTTTCATATCTTTCACATTAAAATTTGTCTTAACATTTATTTTATTTACATTTATATAATTGATTTACGTTTGATTCGCATAAAGTTAAATTTTTAGCAAAATGTTGACTTGATTGTTGTTCTGTGATATACAAGTATGCTATTGTGCTAAAAATAAATATGCCAATGAATTTATTGTTGGTTACCAGAGGCAACGAATTTATTGTTGGTTACCAGAGGCAACGAATTTATTGTTGTATGAGATGAATTATCATTTTTAACACAGTCTAATCATCTTTTATTTCATAGAAATCAGAAACAAAAATTCATTTTTTAATAAAAGCTATAGCTTTTACATAGAAAAAAATCGTCACAATATTGATTGACAACAATTGAACCTAGAAAAGTCTATACTTGAAATAATTATTTACAGCATAATTCAAAAACGTTTATAATGTTGTTAAAATTAGCTTGAGTGCAGTTCCAAAAAATAAATTTAAAAAAAATCACTATTACTACTATTACATAAAAGTAAAAAATTAAGACTTTTTTTTACGTGAATATCTTTTGCATTATTGTCACATACATACACATACACACGTGCACCTTCAACATACACATACACACGTGCACCTTTGACATACACATACACATACACACATACATACATACACATACACCCATACACACATATACATGTATCCATACTCATACACTTACTCATAGACATATACACAATATCCGTTACCCCATCTCCATCTCTCCGTCTCTATATTTCCTTCCCGTTTCTCCGTCTCTGTCTCTCCGACTTCGTCTTTTGTTCTTCATCTCTTCTTCTCCGTCGCTTCGTCTCCGTCTCTCCATCATCATCTCTCCGTCTATGTCCCTCTGTCACCGTCTCTCCGTCTCCGTTATTACTTTATTATATTACTTATATATATATATATATATATATATATATATATATCTCCCTATATTATACAGTTATATGAACCAAAATTCAGTCGGTGCCCCCCATATCCCCCCACGCCCCCCACAGCCCCCCACATGATTTTTATTAATTAAATAACGTAAATTTACGTTATTTTATGTTATCGATCATAACCCCCCCCCCCACGTCCCCCCACATTCCCCTCATAGACCCCCCACTAACCTCCCCTCTTGCCCCCCACAACCCCCCCCCACAATCCCCCACAATCCCCCCAACAACCTTTTAGAACCATCAAATATTGCATAATATAGTTTTATATTTTTTTATTATATTTTAAGTATAATATTACATAAAAATATAAAAATTTTAATTTTTTTTTTGTTGAAAACTCGAAAGTAGTTGCATAAAATTACAATTTATTATATTTAAAATGAAAAACATGTGCCTCATCAGATATCTTATTACCATTTTTTACATAGTTTATCTGAAATTAATAAATATAAATTTAAATTAATTCTATTACAATTCCTCAACACTATAATTAATTCATTTGTTGAAAACATAATGATTTTTAATAATTTGTTCATATTATAAATATTTTATTGTATTAAAATAAAAATAAGCATATAGTGTTGAGGATTCAGATTTCCACACCACCTTACATTATAAACCTTTAATAGTATTGATTTATACAACTTTTAAAATTAATTGATATTAATATTTATGTTTAAATTTATATAACTTTCAAGATTAATAACTATTTATATTTGTTTTACAAAGGTGTAGATCAAACGGATGATAATATTCATTTGAATTATTCAATAGAAATGTTAAATAACATAAGAGAAGGATTACCTCCACACGAACTGAAATTAAAAGTAAATACCATAATTATGTTAATTCGAAATTTAAGTATAAAAATGGATTATGTAATGAAACACGATTAAAAATAACTAAATTATTCAAATATAACATAGAAGCACAAATAACTCTTTCACGTTGTAAAAATGTAAATAAAATATATATTCAAAATGAATCGAAAAACAGAGATATTGTACCTAACATAGTTTAGAAAGAAATATTAAAAAATAATACGCGAACCAATAGCAGAATATTACTTTAATCAAAGTCATGAAATTTATTCTAAATATTTATTAAGATTAGCTAACATTATTAATAAAATATGAAAAATTAAAATAAATCATAAATATTTCAATATATAATAATTAATTTTAAAAAAATTTTTAAACATTATCAATATTATTAAAAATAAAAAAAAAATAAAATATTTAAAAATTAACTAAAATATTTAAAAGTTATGATTATTTAAAATTTATAAATCGAAATTTTAATAAATAAATAATTTAACTACTAACAACAATAAATAAAAAAACATATTCATAACTTTTATACAGGTAAATGTAAAATAAGTAAGTATAAAATAATTTAAAATTATTTTATTTATTTATTTGTTATATAAATAACTAAATTTTAAATAAAATATGATATAATGATCATGTAATAATTTCATTTACAATATCATAATAAATTTATAAATTTTAGTATGAATTTTGATATATCTCATAAAATGTTTAAAATGAGAAAAAGATATAAAAAAGGAATTATAACAAAATAATCCTATAAATCTTATAAAACTCAAAATCATTACGATATATCAAATAATATACTAAATTATCAACGAAACTAAAAAAAATGATTTAAAAATTTAAAAATGATTTAAATGTTTAATATATAATTATATTTATAGCACAACTGGGGGTTGGCGAGCAGTGCGAGCAGGGGGGTACCCCCCCTAGTATATATATATATATATATATATATATATATATATATATATATATATATATATATATATATATATATATATATATATATTCTTATATTATATTACTACCAATATATTAATATGAAGAATTAAGCCTTTTTTTCTCCCATGAATATCGTTTGCATAATTGTCACATATGTATACACTCATATATACACATTACTGTGGCAATAGAAAAGTACATATCATTATTTACAGTACATCGCATTTTTAGGATTAAAACAATACAATTTTATGCCGATTTGTGCACTATAATCTTAAATTAATTTTACGCATGCGCGCAACCTTCCAACTACTTATTTAATATACATACATAAACAACTAAACAAATCAAATTTTACTTATTCTCTATTAAATGATCATAATATAATTAGCAATAATATAAGCTTTTCAAACACCATGTGACACTATGAACTACAGTCTGGAGCCATGGAGAGAACTGTGTCACGAAATCTTTTGCAGATCAGATTCAGTAACAATACTAATACGCTCAGCCTTGTCATCCCTACGAGCGTAGATACGCCCTTCTCTAACCCAAACATACTTAAACTTTGCTTCTTTAGCTTTAGCTTTTGCAGCCATCAACAAATTATGTACAATCGTCGGCAACATCTCGAAAAGATTTACAAGATTTGAACTCTCGACGCCCTCCACCAGATCCGAGATTGAGAGAGGGAGAGAGAGAGAGAGAGAGAGAGAGAGAGAGAGAGAGAGAGAGAGAGAGAGAGAGAGAGAGAGAGAGACAGAGAGAGAGAGGGAGAGACAGAGAAAGAGAGAGAGAGAATAGTAGGCGAAGTATAAGGGAGATAAATGAGAAAACGAAACACCCAGTTTTTTTAATTTGATAATTAGCTCATACAAACCGAATATTGGCCCAATAATTATAGGATATGTATGGGACCTTTCTGCAAACATCCTCTATCAGATAATAAGAAGTTTTTTCAAATCGGTTTAGGAATGACGGAGTTATAAGGTAACAGACATAGAAAAAAAAAAAATTCAATCGGATTGAGAACCTCCTACTTTTTGAAGTCGGTTAAAAATTATTAAAATTAACAACAATTTCGATCGAGAAACTAAAAAATTTAAATATAACGCAACATGAAAATCAAATTAATTCTCAAAACATTATTGTAATTACTAAACCTGAAAATAATTTCAAGAGGGATAAAGAATTTAAAAAAATTATAAAAATGGCAATTAAAAAATTAAAAATTATTAATATATTGCAATAAAAAAGTCAAATTTCTAACCAAAATGAATTTATACAAAATAATTAAGAATCCTCAAACAAAAATAAGAATTTAACATATCAACAAAATCACAACTATGATAGGCGCATTCATAAAAAATCTTATTATAAATATAATAAAGATAAAGTTTTAGAAAATAGAGAAAAATATTAATTAAAACACAAACCCAAAATATTAAAACGTTTAAATCAATCTTATAAAAAAATATTTAAAAAAAAAGATGATAATTTAATTACTTTAGTGAAAAATAGAAATTATTATGAAATAAACAAAGATTATATGGTTAAAATATATATTCAAAATAGATTAAATAACAAATACTATTTTCCTCATTAAAAAATAATAAGTTAATTGAAAAAAAAAATTTTTCTTATTTATTTTTTAATTTATTTTTAATTATAATGAATTTTATTAAAAACGGAGCAATTTATTTTATCATATTTTAACCATGAAGATAATACTTTTAATTTATTTAGAAATAATATTTTTAATCTTTTTTAAATAATGAAAATAATTTTAATTTATAAAATTCATAGTAAAGGATTAAATATTTTCATCTTGCCTGCCAGAAATAAAATGTTGGCTCTCGAATATTCGCCTTTGTGACTCGAAGGATTACAGTGAAGTTAAAAGTGGTTATTTTTAACGAATTGAAATCCGTTATTATCAAAGTCCACACAATTGTCTGATACAAAAGACACAAGAGTATCTTTTTTTCGTACTTTTCTTATACATCGGCTTTGTTCCAAATGCTTCTCAGGGCTGCGCACGCTGTATTCACAAAATCAATCACGCGTTAAATAGCTCTAAAGAAGCTTTCTAATTGGTCAATATAGCTTATTTATGAAGAAACCTCCAGTATGTGCAGTAGATTTTCGGACACAGCAATATACTAAGCATTACTGGTGCGCAACTTGAAAAGTAATTTCGTAAGCAAGACAATGAAAAGTCTGTGAACGCATCGATACGATGCAATACATACTGTTCCAAATTCTCGCGATATGTATATATATATATATATATATATATATATATATATATATATATATATATATATATATATATAAATTTTGCGAATACGGCGTGCGCGATCCCGAAAAGCATCTGGAACAAAGTCGATGTATTAGAAAAGTACAAAAAAAAGATACTCTTGTATCTTTTATACCAGACGATTGTAAGGACTTTGATAATAACGGATTTTACTTCGTTAAATATCACCGCTGTCAACTTCACTGTAATCTTTCAAGTCACAAAGGCGAATATTCGAGAGCCAACATTTTATTTCTGGCAGGTAAGATGAAAATACTTAATCCTTTACTATGAATTTCATAAATTAAAATTATTTTCATTATTTAAATAAGATTAAAAGTATTATTTCTAAATAAATTAAAGGTATTATTTTCATTGTTAAAATATGTTAAAATAAATAGCTCCGTTTTTAATAAAATTTATTATAATTGAAAATAGACTAAAAAATAAATAAGAGAAAATTTGTATGATATTGAAAAAATGAGATACATCTTTTCAATATCATACAAATTTTTTTAAAATAATATTTATAAAATTATCATTAAAAAGTCTTTAATTTCAACAATTTTCATGAACAATTTGAAAAATATTGATTTTAGAAAAAATAGTATGATATAAAAAAGATTTATTTTTTTATATTTTATAACTTTTATCCTGTATACTTTTTAAAAAAAATTGTATTTTTCAAGTTATTACCAAAAATCCATTTTTTTTACTAATGATTGTTTTCAAAATAGGAACGTTTACTTGTGTTATTATTTGAAACATTTCCCCGTTTGAATCATTCAGATCGGATAAAAACTCGTCGGGAAAATTCATAAGCTTGATTTCTCACACACATACATCCATGCATACATTTTAAGGAAGCCTCGTAATAGTCTTATTTTGCTATAAAAATAAGTTTTCTATCATAAAACAACATATTTTGAAGGGTTACATTTTTCGCGATGTTGAAAATATAAGGCACTTCCTTATAGCGGTCGTGCCTAATTAAGTTAAATAATTGAAATAAAATTTTTTTTTCTTCAATAAAATATTTTTATCTATCTAAAAAATATTTCGAATTAATTAATTTCTTCGTAACAAATATTGACCAGGGAGAATTTTTAATTGGTTTTTCCTGGTCTCCTAGTTCTATTTCACAGAGAAAAATTCAGAATAATTTTTCAAAATTTTCTCGGGGATGAAACTTCGGTCTACTACAGCATGAACCAAGAGCCTTAGCCCCTGCTTACTCCCTATTCTACTTATAAGTATGAACTTATTTAAAATAAACGAGAAGCGAAAGAGTGTAAATATGTTTAAATTTAAAGAAAAAGTCGAGAAAAGTCATCCCTACTGAAAATATTGTATGAACTCTCATGTGAGATCTCATATGAAATCGCGTATAAAATCTCATATATATTGGTTGAAATTTGAAAATAAAATAAATATATGTGAGATCTCATGTCAGATAGCACATACATTTATTTCATTTTAAAAATTTAACGAATATACATTCGATTTCATATGCGATCTCATACGCGATTTCATGTGACATCTCATATGCAATCGCGTGTGCGATCTCATATATGATCTCACATCTCTTACATATTTTATTCAATTTAAAAAATTTAAAAAAGATATTTATTACTTTTTTATTTTTTTTGTCTTGCTCTTTAAATTTTGACAAATTTTGACATTAGCTATATTAGTACAATCATTTTAGTTAAAATAAAAAATCTTTTGGAGCTGTTATTTTTTTATGAACTTACACAGCAGAATATTTTGTGTGATTCGTCAAATTTTTATTTTACAACTATTTTGGTGTTAAAATTTTACAAACATAGTAGGTAAGCAATGGGGATTCTGGCTCCCCCACCACTACTCCCTCAACTCACCTGTACAGGTGAAAATTATGTCATCACCACCCACCACCCACATTCTACCGCTCACCTGTACAGCTGCATGATGTCATGCGTCAACCCATCAGCGCCCGCAGGCGCGAGTGTGACGTCATGCAAATTTAGGAAGCACACTCCCCAATCCCCGATCCCCGATCTATTGTAAAAAAAAGAGAAAGAGAAAGAGTTGTACAATTCTTGGAACCATAAGACTTAAATAAGAAGACTGTTAAGTATTATTTAAAAAATTAATCTTTATATCTTATTATTTAAATGGGTAGAGGGTCGAGAAATAAAAACGCACAAATAAATATAATTTGCATTTATTTTTTTAAATAATTAGCATATTTTTTTTGTGTACAGGATCAATAATATGTTTCATTCGTTCTATGCGCATCTTGAAACACTCATGATCACGTGCAATTTGTTCCCATTTTCCATGGCGAGCCGTCTGACCCGCATACTTTCACGCCTACATTACGTGTATTTCAGGCTGTTCCTTGAAATGTACTTTTTTCATTTTCAAGTATTTTTAGCACACTGTATTCTCTGTGTGTTCACGACAACGCAAACAAGCCTGAATTTCAAGATCGCGTTTCAACTGTTCTGGAATTTTATCCCAGGCCTGTTCAATACTTTTTGCTCCAAAAGTTATGAAGGAAGATTTGGGTAAGTAAGCTATATCAGCAGGGCTCATGAATGACAGGTGCTGCGTTTGAAAGAATATTGTGAGTGATCGTTCAAGCGATGGTGTATTATCAAGATAGTATTTCTTTAACAGAAGCACATTACGATGAGCACAGTGCACTTTGAATGAAAACTTGTGATGTAGACATAACTTTTCCAATATATTATAATTCAGTTTTTGTAATGATGGAAAACCAAGAGTTTCGAGATCACACATGTGAAAGCCAAACTTTTCGAGCCACTGTTTTTTCTCACTACCCTTGACGTATATACAACTTGCGCATCACTCAATATTTCTCGAGTTCTTCGTATGCCGATTCACCTAAACTTCAAAATGATCCGTGATAATTTCGCTCTAACCACAAGTTCGTAGATTTATACTTAGCAGAAAGTCTACACCAAGGTTGTGGTGGTGTAAATATGAATACCAATGTTCTAGAATTATCATGAAGTGGAATTGATGCCAATTCTTTCAGAATTGAGAAGGAGTTTGACGTTGCTTATATTGCAATGATCAAACCAACTAGCATTAGCTCTTCTCTGTCCTTTACGATTGGTCTGAAAACCTATAATGACGAAACGTGGTTTCTCCAGCTGATTCGATGTTTTTACAGACCAAACGTGCTTTGTGGTGCTGGGGAGCAGCGGATATTCATACATCTCCTATGAGCGAAAACTCATAGCAATAGGTTTATCTGTCTCCAAATACTTGAGTAACTGTATCTTAAACTTGTCTGATACATTTACATAAGGCATTAACCACTCTATTAATCAATTCAATCTTGAAATTCTCGAAATTTTGTTGACCAGTTGGCAATGTTTGTATAACAGAATTTACATCGTTTCTCGATCTAGTGAGAATGAGTTCATGCTTAGTGTTGACTACAATTTTACGATAGTCTTCGGCAAAGCCTAAAATCATACTCAGTGGTATTGATACATCAAAGAAACCCTCATTATTTGTAACCTGTTGCATTTCCCCAATATCAAACCAATCAGCATTCTCTAAATAATAGCTCTGACTAGGATTGAATGACAGCAAACCTTTCATAATACTTGTCAATCCCACATTCTTGCATGGGTCGATTTCAATGGCATTTATTTCATAACGAATCTCTACAAAGAGATGACAGATGGCGTTATTAACTAGTTTTGTATTCGTGACAACAGTATTGTCAGCTTTGAGCAGTCTTCCACAAACGTGTAAAGAGCTGTGAAATGGTAGATAACAAAGATCTTGATGTTGTATTAATATGCGAATCTCATCGCTATTGTTATACGCTGATGGAGTATATGGTTGACGAGCATGAATCTCATAATGTACCACAGGCTCATCGAAAGTTATAGGTGACTGTATGCTTAGTATTTCTGCCATTTTTCTGAACACAGCAAAAGAATGTGCAAATTACTTTTTTACAGGAATGACTCTTAGACTGATACTTTTGAGAAACTGGATGTTTTGACGTGTTAATGCTTTAAGAACTCGATGACGACTGACTATTCTCTGACATGGTGTACTGTTAATATAACCTCGACCAACTTTCACATTATACACAATACCCATGTTCATGATGTGGGTTTAATGTGTAGTCTAATCGTTATAGTTTCACCACGAAAATTAACCGAATCTCCGTCTTGATCTACAATACGTAGCTGTATATAATCAATACGATTGATGGTGATTGGAAGATAAATGACTTGTGATGGTACTTCAATGATTTTATAGCCTGGAAGTACAGCTGGAAAAAATTCGTGTATATTGTGTACTTTGTGTTCGTTAATGTATGCGCCAGCAGTAATATTATATTCAACGCATGAAGCGTTCACCTTTGGAATAGCTACAGGTGAATCTGAATGGTGAACTGCGTTTGCAGCTAGAATGCGTTGAGTGAAACCCAACAGTTTGACAATAGAGTCTTGTGGTTGAAAATCAATCGTGTGACTACACTTTATTCTACTACAAACAGTACTATTATTTGGTTTGATGCTAAGAACAATGCCCTTTGGTAGAAGAATTTCTTGCAAATAGATTTCAATATCTTCAATTTCATAACTCCCAGTCGGTAAAGTGATTACTTCCTCACCGACATTAAACTTATTGTTTCTTGAATCAATGTTGGGTACTGCGTTGAGAGTTAAAAGTTCTACTAATCCGAGGACGTAATTTTTACTCTGTAAAAGTTCAATTGGTGGGAAATATTGAGCTTCCAGTATCGATGACGTTCCCGATAAACTCAGAGTCAATAAATCTTCCATGGCTGCCCAGATGCAACTGACTTTAAGTAACCAATGTACACTTGTTTTATAAGCTTTTACACAGAAATTTTAAATATAGATGCCCACATTTGTAAGTATCATAATTTTGATATCTCTCATAATTATACTTAATGTTCTTAACTTTGAGGTATTGCATAAGATCCAAGGGTGGTTGTAAGTCTCCAAAGCTATCAAAATATACAACATCATTGCCACGTTTGCGGTAAGCTACCCAATGTGTGCCTGGTCCACTCTCATCATCCAGATTAATTATTGCTGATTCCCGGTAATATGGTCCACCAGTTGGCAGTGCGTTTATGTTGATGTGCGTTATTATGACGTTAACTTTCATCAAGTTGTCGTTTCGCGGCGTTAGCATCATTAACAGCTTTTACTATACCAGCAGCACCACCTGCTAATGCTCCCGTAGCACTCAAACCAGCAAAGAGTGGTATTAAAAATGGTAAAAATCCGCCAACTTTTGATGGGACTGGTAGAACGCGTGGAATTCGAATATTCTTTTCACCGCCAGCTTTTTTAATAGCTATGCGAGCACCTTTCAAAGCTGTACGAATGACTTTGCGAGCATCAGTATTTGATATCAAAGACTTGGAGGCAGCTTTAACCACTCTTGATAGAGTCATGCGTGATTTCTTCTTCTTCTTCTTCTTCTTCTTCTTCTTCTCATTCTTTAAACCCATTTCAAATTTTGATTTTACTTTCATGGCTTTTGTAATAGCGTAAGCAGCAGCCTTCTCACCAATACCTGAATCCTTAGCCTTAACTTGTTTCCAAGCTTTTTCTGCGTTCCTCACCTCAATGTTTTCTCGATTATGTGAGTAAGCAACATCGTGCTCTTTGCAGACTGCATTGAGTGGATTGATTCCAGGATCACCACGAGCAAGACGTTTTGCTAGTTTCGTCCCAGGTCCACAGTATTGATAGCGCGGTATATGAAGTTCAAATGGAAGCTTATTGATGAGGGTGTTTACAAGATCATACCCACTTTTTCGCTTGTGTACAATCATGATCCTTTTTACTGTACACAATAATGATCCTTACACCTTCATGGTTGATTGAGTACTGAGCTCACATCTATATAAATGATTTATTTATAGTATTGCGATCAGTCGGCTGTGAAAAAGTAAACAGTGAACATGGATTTCCAACCACAAAGTGTCAAATTACCAGTGTCGAATTTTGATACTATTACACAGCAACAAACGTCGCAGAAACGTCATGGAGAATTATTACCCAATAGTATACGTGCTGTGTTTTGTGGTCCTTCAGGCTGTGGTAAAACTAATACATTGCTTACTCTTATAACACATGTAAGTGGATTGAAATTTAAAAACGTTTACGTATTTAGTTCGAAACATTTAGTTCGAGACAATGTAAATTTACTGGTAATATTTAGACAAGATTATATGAATCTCAAGCACATATACAATGATTATTTGAATCCTGATATGTCATATACACAATTTAAGGATTTGTGTTTGTTATGTTGGGGAAATTGTAAATATGCATTCCTCACAATTGACAAAGAACGTGAGCTAAATGCTGGTCATTATAGAAAAGGTTTTGACTGTTTTGTCATAAATATAGGAAATTGAGCGTAAATCAAGTAGTACATTGTAGAACGTTGGACAGTCAACATGGCGAATTTTCAACGTGAAAAAAATATTCTCCATCAGATTGTAAAGTCTAGAGAAGCTATCAAACGTAAACATAATCTATTGAAACCATACCAATGAGATTCATTCAATAATCAAAGAGCTACGTGAAGCCAACATTATATATTGAAAAGTACTGCTGTTTCCTTAGTGAGTCGCATGATGAGTATTGACGTATTCGGGCGACAATTACAGCAGGCTGGTAGCCAACATGGTCTTCCAAATGTTAGATATAAAATTACAGAAGATGGACAGTATGATATTGAAAATAAGAGGCTATGCAATGTTGGCACGCCTCAGCGATCGAATGATGCAGTTGATTTACAAACTTTACAAAGTATGGTTGCATCTGAAATTCAAAGCATATACGCAGTCACTGGAGACTTAAAGGAAAACCTCGATGCATTAGAATAAGAAATACAAGAGTCAAGAGATGAATGTGATAAAAAATTTTAAAAAAATTTCGATGTAAATATTCAAAAATTTATTGATGAATACGATGAGAAATTTAAAAATGTTGATACAAACATCCATGAATTACACGAGTTAATTATTTATCTTGCTAAAACACTTCAAGATGCTAAAATCCTGCCAGATATTCGAGATATAAAACAGGAATTCCGGGAATATAAGAATCATTAAGTCTACAGCCATGGAGCATGAAAGACTCGTAGAAGAGTTGCATAAGCCTGCTCGACGTAATTATCCACGTCGTAAATTTATAATACGCAGTTTAGATGAGACCTGGCAAGCCGATCTGGTTGATATGCAGCTTTATGCTCGAGAAAATAGTGGTTATAAGTACTTGCAGTTATTGATATTTTCTCAAAGTATGCATGGGCTGTACCAATAAAACGTAAAACTGGTGAAGATATTACTGCAGCAATGAAATCTATATTCCATGAAGGTCGCATATCAAAAAATCTGCATACTGATCGAGGTAAAGAATTCTACAACTCTTCATTTGAGAAGCACTTGAAGCATCATGGTATTAATTTGTATTCTACATATAGTAATCTAAAAGCATCCATCTGTGAACGTTTTAATCGCACACTGAAGAATAAAATGTGAATACAATTTAGTCTACGTGGCAATAACAAGCTGCTCGATATTTTACCGAAATTATTTACAACATACAATAATAGTACATAGTGTACATCGTACAACTAGAATGCGACCTAAGGATATTACACAAGCAAATGAAGCTAAAGTTCTTAAAACATTTAAGTACAAATACCATATTCCTCAAAGACCAAAGTTCCAAATTGGTGATAAAGTGCGAGTGAGCAAGATCAAGCAAGTATTTGAAAAGGGTTATGCACCTAATTGGGCAACAGAAATATTTACCATTAGTCAAGTACTACTTAGCAATCCTATAACGTATAAACTGAAAGATCATAAAGATCAGCCTATAGCCCGTGGTTTCTGCGAACAAGAATTACTTAAAGCGAAATATCCTGATACCTATCTAGTGGAAAAAGTTTTGAAAAAACGAGGAAATCAGATTTATGTTAAATGGTTAGGGTTTGATAATTCACATAATAGTTGGATAAATAAATCAATTTTGTAGCATTGAGAAATAAATGTACACATATAACATATATTAAAAGTGTTTTTTTATTTATTTATTCCTTAAATTTTACAATATAATTTAAACAATTATTTTTAATATATTAAAATTAATTTATTCTAGACTTGACTTTATTGTATAATGACCCCAAGGTAAGGTATCTGTCTTGTCATCTTCTGTGTATCTTTTATCATCTGGGCTTAATGTTCATTTCGTCTCAAATTTGCTATACACTTTATGCTTGTGAGAGCAAATAGTACGTTGTGTTCTATATTTTGTTGTATTCTTTTGTAGACACTGTAAATAATCATCGAATGTAATTGTTTTCTCAATCACCGAGCTTCTTATACCTTTAGCTTTTTTAACTTTATCTTCACCCTCTGTTCGTATACTGTACATTTTACTGCATAGCCAAACAAATTCAGTCATTATATGCCTATTATATTCATCTTTTATTAATCCAACGACCTTTTTGTTGGCTTGAAGTATATTAAAAACATTATTAGCCGGATAATCAGATTTGTAAAAGTTTTGAATATCACGTTTCATAATTTCATATATATCTCTATCACGAACTTCATATATTAAACTATCTGTATCTGTATAAAGCAGCTTGCATAAATCTTCAAATTCTTTCTTCATATAACTATAGTGGAAATCATATACTAATGTCTTAGATAAATCTAGTATACATAATCCAATATATATAAGTTTATTCATGTAAACTTCAGTTTTTCCCAATTGTACAGCAACAAGATTTTTATCCAGAATAGTTTGACTATGAAAATTTGGTTGAGCGATGAGAGCTTTAGCACCATAGCGTCCATCCCATTTGATTACCAGTCTGACATCAACTCTATTTCTAACGTTCTCTACGGTTTTTCCAAATACTGCGTTATTCATGAGCTTATATAGATTTTTTTCAAATTCATTCTTAGCTTCTTTTCTCTTATCACTATTTAAATCTATATACGTTTTTAGCCATGGTGATTGATTAAACTGTAACACTCTGTGAATTTTCTTTAACTATAATCCATTGTCTAGGGCTTGCTTTAAATTCCTATAATATATTACATATCTTTTCTTTGGGCGGAGTGTTGTCATGAGTTTTTCGTATGTTGAACTTTCCGGTTTCTCATGTGCTGGACAGAATGGTAAGTCTTTATGATGATCATGAATATGGTGAGGATAATCCAAGTCCATTTCCAAGATGTATCCGATAGGTGAGTCAACAGGATCAAGAAAATTCATTTTATTAAAATCACCTTTAACCCACTTGAAGCCACCAGTTGGAAGGTATTGCATCATAGCCCACCCATAAAGATTGTTGACATCGAAGTAAATGAGGTATTTGGATTCTTCTCCTGGATTGTATGCATCATCCATGTCTATCTATATTATAAAAGATTTTCGCCGCTGCCGCTGTCAGTCTTTCAAAATCCTCCCTTAACTCCTCCTTTTTACTGATAAATTTAGCTAATTTATGGTAAATTTTACCTAATTTATCGTAAATTTCAGCTAATTTATTGTGAATTTTAGCTAAAAATTTCATTTTTTAGCTAATTTTAGCTGATTTATTGAGAATTTTAGCTAAAAATTTAATATTTTCGCTAAGTTTAGCTAATTTATTGAGAATTTTAGCTAATTTATATTAATTTTAGCTAATATTTTAATTTTTTAGCTAAGTTTAGCTAATTTATTGTGAATTTTAGCTAAAATTTTAATTTTTTACTTAAAATCTGATAAATTAGGTCAATTTGATTTTAATTATTATAAGATTTCTTTTTAGCTAATTTTAGCTGATTTATTGGGAATTTTAGCTAAAAATTTAATTTTTCAATTAACGAGGAGAGTACTCGACCTTCGGGAAACGAATTTAACTGAAACTGCGGGATATGATTTTTCGACAAAAAAAAAATAAACCCGAGTT
This sequence comes from Anastatus disparis, assembly GCA_017163975.1. Classification (NCBI taxonomy): domain Eukaryota; kingdom Metazoa; phylum Arthropoda; class Insecta; order Hymenoptera; family Eupelmidae; genus Anastatus; species Anastatus disparis. Next base: position 2,503,373 of record JAFFSR010000023.1, on the reverse strand, counting down.
TTTTCTTTTCTTTGAATGGGCCCCATGAACAAAAATAAAGACATTGTTTCGAAAATATAATAAAAAGGAGCATCTATAAGATCTTGAATAACCAAACAGCTAAGACTCTTACAAAAACATGTATGAATAATAAAATAAAGAACAGATACAATGCTTTAATTTAAGCATAGTTGCATTAGAAAAGGCTTCTATGGTTTAAGAGTTAAAGGCGATTAGAATATTCTAATAAAATAGCGTAAAAAATTGATGATATGTTACGTGCTAAAAATTTAACAAATATGTTGTAATTTTTAATTAGGCACAACTTTTAAACCACAGAGGCCTTTTTTAGTACAACAAAGTTTAAATTAAAACATTCAATCTGTACTTTGTTTTATTTTCTATATATTTTTTTGTAAGAGTCTTAGTTGTTTAGTTATTCAAGATCTTGTAAATGCTCCTTTTTATTATATTTTCGAAAAAATGTTTATATTTCCGTCTATGTGGCCTATTCAAAGAAAAGAAAAAACACGGTTTCATTTTTTTTCATCAAAATTCATATTCTGCAGTTTCAGCCAAATCCGTCACCCGAAGGTCGGGTATTTTCCTTGTAAGTTTAGCTAATTTATTGTGAATTTCATTTAAAATTTTAATTTTTTCACTCGAAATCTCATAAATCAGGTCAATCTGGTAAAATTATCACAAGGGAGTATATACATTATAAAATCTATGTATTAAATTCAAAAGGGGGGTTGGCGAGTGAAGCGAGCAGGGGGTATATATTATAAAAAGATTTCGCCGCCGCCGCTGTCGCTGCCGCTGTATATAAGAATTCGATTTGTCCTTGGTTAGCTAGAATTTAGCTAGAATCTAGCTAAAATTAAGTTTAAAGTTAGCTGAAAATTAGCTAAAAGTTACCTAAAAGTTAGCTAAAAATTAGCTAAAATTTATATTAATTTTAAGCAATTTTAGGTAAATTTTGGTTTGATTTCAGCTGAATTTCAGCTGCATTTTAGATCTATTTATATTTTATTCTCTCTATACTATTGAAAGTATTTCGCCGCTGTCATCGCTGTCATCGTCAGAAATGTTTGGACTTACATTACAGCGTTAAATTTAGAATCTTTTTACTACTAGACTGACATTTGATAAAACTTTTATAAATCAATTACTGACTTTATTCTTTATTTAATATTATAATAAAACATATGGTGAATTCTCAAAAAATCGACTGATTTCCGTTCTTTGCCAAAACTTTCATATAGAATAATGTTTGACAGGACTGAAAAATTCTTTTTAAGTTACCTTATACTTTCTTGTGATAGATAACGGGATGAGATTATTAATGAGGTACCATATTTGTTGACCAAAGAATTGTCAAATATTAGAAAACGTAACTCTGTTAGCTTTCACGCGTTGAATCACAAAAGTATTATTACATATCATCCTTGAATCATATTAAAAGCTCATTTTATTCCACTCAGAAGTGTTCGTTTTTCTTTAATAAAAAAGGATATTTACTTGTTTATACCCCTTTTTACATTTATCATTAACGGCATGTCGGAGCTGCAGCAATCGAGTTTTGCTTTTTTTATTTTATCGATATCTTTTTAAATTCTTAAATTAAACAAATATAATGACTTGTCCGCACTAAAGTTATATTAGTACAATAATTTTTGTTAAAATAAAAAATCATTTGGACTTGTTATTTTTTTATGAGCTTGGATTGGAAATTAGATATCAAACTCGACAAACCTAACCTTAAAATACGATATATTGAAAGTTTTTATTATAACTTTGTATGTATAATATTTTGGTGGATTTCTTGAGTTGTCCGCACTAGAGTTTAATCTTACAAATTTTTTCTTTATAGCAAAAAAACTCAATTAAACGCATCGTTTATTCATAAGTTAAGATTGCAAATATTATTAGAAGGCGGACAGCTTCGTCATGCTCTTAAGTATTAGTAATTGGATCAATTACACCCCAAAAAAAATCGTAAACTCCGTTAACTTGATGTAACCGCTATTAATTAAGGAACTTATTGAAAGGTATCCATAAGTACTTAAGTTCAAATTTCATCTTCATTAAAGTATTATTCAAGTTAAATATAATGCATAAAGATACAATATATCAATTCTTTTAATCGTCGTTATTAAAAATTTCTTGTATAATCAGCCGATTTTTTGAGAATTCACCATATACACGTAGCCCTCATAACACACAACATTTAATTATCAATTCTGTCCTGGTATAAAGCTAGGACTTCACAGATGATTAGATTAATTAAAAGATCATTGAAGATTTACCTCAAGAAAACTTTTGAATAATTATTATTATATAGTATTTCATATAAAAGTTATTAAAAAAATTGCAAATTCTGAAATATTTTTTTAAAGTTATAAAAGCAAGATGGGGGTTGGCACGCTTGCGTGCAGTGGGCTTGCCCCCTAGTATTTATTATTGGCTTTTGAATAATGATTGCAGCATTGACTGATACCTCCTCTAATACCGCGTTCAATGAACATTATCATGTCGATGTCGGTTAGTAATTCCAATTCAATGTTGGTATACTTGAGCATCGCATCCCAGGTGTAGCCAGGAAGTGTATAATAATGTGTTGGATCTAAGCCATAAGTGTTGATATAGCTACTTCGAAAATTTTCAAAAACTTTTGCTAATATTAGCACATTAGTTTTTAAGTAGGGATCTGAATAATCGCCTAAATTTGAAATATTGAATTTATTCCAGACACTTTTAGCATGTTCATAATCTTCATCCGATATCTCACTATCATTTAAAATGCTGTAAAATGTATCTTTGGTCGGTAATTCAGAAATTATCAACTTTTTCTCAGAGTCTAGATAATTATATGAGAAAACACCTTTTCTCTTGAGTAAAATATAATAAAATATTTTCTTTCAGACCTGGTAAATCAACTCTACACTTGTTTATCTGAGAGCAGTCTTGTTCATAAGCATTCAGTTTAGCCTCGGCATAAAAGTAATGTAGACACCTGTAACACAAATAGCTTTGAGTTTCATGCTTTGATACGAGTCTTGATAAATTTTTAATCCAAACATAGTGGAAATTGTTGTTAAAATTCTCATAATTATTTTCCACATCTTCGCCATCGTCAATATAAAAACTTTGCACGAGAAGTGAATTACATATGCGTATTCATTTTGTTCTTGGTTGTGCGTAATGGAGCAATATGAGATTTCCCAGAGCGTTTCTTTAAAATAAACAAATTTATTCAAATATTATTCTTCTTTTCAAATCTTGAAATATGTTTTGGTTTGACTGGAAATGGTATACCTTCAAAATTTAATTCATTTTTATATTTTTCATATGTGGCTACTCTGTTTGAATTTTTTGAGCTGGATGTAGTGCCGAAAGAATGGCCTATTTAAAGCATTCATTATCAAAATTCTCAACATTGACGCAAGCATGTTTGTTTTTAATAGCACGAGGTAGTTCAATGAACGAACTATCTCTCATTGGGTTATACTTGTTTATATGGACACACATATTAATTATTGAATGTAATGTCCAGCCTGAATCTTTTTCTTGGAATTCTTCCATATCGACTTATATAGGCTTACGTTTTCCATGAACCATTCTTTTAAATTTGTTGATTGTAGAATTGGTTTAGCCTTTGTGTTGAAATACTTAGTTTCACTTATTACTTCAGTTAGTTTTGTTAAAATATATTCTGCTGCTAACACGACGTACACTTTTACAGCATTTTGTTTCCTCAACATATTTCTTATACGCGCTCTAAATAAACGGAGAGAATCATCCATAAATTGAAAAATGTCTATATTTTTCAAATTCCGATCTGATACGTTCGTTAAATGCAGCTTCTAGTTCTTCCCATTTCACTCTATCACTTCGTCTCTCGCATCTTTGCACTACACCTTCACCACGTTTCAACAAATACTTTAATTTATTTTGAACACCTTTGAGTAAGGCAATAGTAGATATGATCTTTTGTTTTTCATTAACATTTGTACCACTTCTATGTGAAAGTAATTTTAAGAGTCTTAAATTTTTACGATTATAATCAATCCATGTAAGAATTTCTTCTCGATTATTATCTCCTTTTGCCAGAAGAGCATATGCTTGCAGCATAGTATCTACAAGCTCTTAGTATGCAGACATAGAATCTTCAAGATCTTCACTATCGTATGCAGATATGATGATTTATAATTTTCTAATATCACTGTTTGAAGTCTGATTGAGTTTTGAGCAATGCGGCTGTTCATCATCCCTTTTATAGGAACGAATTGCATCATTAAACTCCTAAAAAGATTTATCATAAATTGCTGCGTAGTTTTTCTTGGAAGTATAAATCACCTGATGCAGCTGCATACTTTTCAAATAAAGGAAAGTTCTCTTGAATTGTTACATGGATTTTCTTAAAAGTATAAGCCACCGGATGTAATCTGCTATGCTTTTCGTTTAAAATAACATGTATATAATAATGAACTGTACAATTCTCTCAGACAATTTTTCAAAGAAATTTCTAGAAAAATCTATCATGAATTACTGTGTAGTTTTCTTAGAATTATAAATCACAAGATGCAGCTGCCATCATAAAAATTCTAAAAAGATTCATCATAAATTGTTGCGTAATTTTTCTTGGAAGTATAAATCACCTGATGCAGCTGCATACTTTTCAAATAAAAGAAAGTTTTCTTGAATTGTTGCATGGATTTTCTTAGAAATATAAGCCACTGGATGTAACCTGATAAGCTTTTCGTTTAAAATAACATGTAGGTAAAAATGAACTGTATAACTCTTTCAGACATTTTTTCAAAGAAATTTCTAGAAAAATCTATCATGAATTACTGTGTAGTTTTCTTAGAATTATAAATCACAAGATGCAGCTGCTTACTTTCGAATAAAAGAATAATTTCATGAATTGCTACGTAGTTTTTCTTGGAAGTTAGATCACTGAATGTAAACTGATATACTTTTGTTTAAAATAACATATATGTGAATAGAGAACTACATAGTTATTTTAGAAAATGTTTTTGAATAAAACTTCAAGAATTTTCTACATATTTGTCAACGTACTAATCTTACTATAAAAGGAAGAAAAGTGAATGATTAAAATCAGTCTATTGAAGGCAAGCTAATTGTAAGTGTTACTAAACTAAAGATAAAAATAAATCATACTAATAATATTGGATTATAAACTAAAGGTATGTATTAAAAATTTCTTAAATATTATGTAATCAAAATAATATATAATTTTTATTATTATGTTCCAGATGGATCTTGAAAAGTTGAACAAAATTTAGCAAAATGAATTCCTACCAACAAAAAAAATATCTGGTGTAGAAGATAATACCATTCATCTGATAACCCAGCTAAAAAAGGTCAACACAAGATTCGGAGAAAAAATTGTTGCTGTTTTAGATGATGAATTTCAAATTTTCATGCCCAATCGGATATCAAAAACATTGATTGAAAATAAAGATTTTTTTTAATGAGATGATAGAAACTATGAATAAACATAAATTAAAATTGTTATTCAAAAATAAAAATATTGAATTTATATATTAATATTTTATAATATATTAAGTATGTATTGTTATTATTAAAGAAAAGTGAATAAAAGATTTTTTTAAACTTATAAAGTACTTAATTTTGGTTCTTAGTTTTTTCATTGATAATCCATCAAACAACTCAAATTCTAATTTAATCATATATAATTGCTTATTTTAATATAATTTTATATAATAATATTTGTTTATACATATAAGATTATCAGTAAAATTATAAAAATCATATAATTATATATAAATATATTTTAATAATTAAATACTAAATAATAATTATTATGCTTTTTTCATTCTGTAATATTTAAAGCAAACCTTTGCTTATGAGTCATTAAATAAGGAGGATTAAAAATGAAATGTAATGTATTTTTTTATTTTTTCACATTTTTTTTCAACTTTATTTTTAATATTATAAAAGTACAAAAAGTTGATTTTACTACAATGAAATTACTACATGGATTATTTATAATGATGATTTAAGAGCAGGCCGGATTCGCTGTCCTTGTCTAATCGACATTTTTGTTATTTACTCAAGTAATAATCGGTGTATCTGCAAATTGAAGGTTAAGCGCAATAGATATTATTATTACAAATATTTATGCACAAGAAAAAAAAAATCTATCGCTTTGTTTTTGAGAAAAGTAAGGAACGCGAAAATATTATAAACATAATCTTTTACTTCGGCGTTTCTTACTTTTCTCAAAAACAAATCGGTAGATTTTTTTTTTCTTGTGCATAGATATTCATAATAATAATATCTATTGCGATCAACCTTTGTTTTGAAGATACACCGATTAATACTTGAGTAAATAACAAACAACTCAATTGTTACTCGGTCGGTATCAGGTTCTACTCCGGCCTGCTGTTAAGGTGATGTAATTTAATACATAATTACCGACATTGCAGTTTCTTGAATTTTTAATCTTTATCCAGAAATTTTCTGAAATATCTCTATGTTATGTTTTTTATTAATTAAAATAGAAGACGGTAATTTAGAGATATTTAAAAAAATTTGGATCAAGAAAACGCTGGATCTCTCTATTCTTTTCTAATTGAAAAATGTAGGTTTTTGGAAAAACTAGTGATTATTGATATAAATTAAGAGTTTTCTGCAATATGTATGGTAAAAAGCAATATTTTCTCTAATGAGGACAAATTAATTTTGTGGCTTTGTTTTGAAGAAAAGTTTGACATTCTTAAACATCATAGTCTCTAAGTTATAATTTTTCAATTAGAAAAGGATAGAGAGATCCAACATCCTCTTAAGAATGAAAAATTTGGAAAACTGTAAAATCGGTATTTTACACACCCTTAATGATCAATTTTCTTGAACCAGTTTAAATTGTTGATTTTTACAAGCTTCGCGAAAACTCCAACTATATGGACTTCCAGCTCGGTGTCTATTTGTCTGCTTATTTTGACAGCTTGCAGCAACAGCCGCATATGGGCCAAAAAGCATTCGCACTCAGTCCATTCTCGAGGGACTCGCATTGGTGGCAATACATCTACGTATGCAGCCACTTGTAACAATTCAGACATCTGCAAATAGAAAAATTAAAGTTTAAAAATATGTTATCAAAATATATATATAAACTTTTACAAAAATAATCTTAATATTTTAAAAACAAAAATAAATTTTCTTATTTTCAAAAATTAAAAAAAAAATATCAATTATCGCCAACAAATAAAAAACTTTGATCGTCAGATTAAAAAATGTTTGAACTTTTCAAAAAATGAGAATATTAAAAAATAAAAAATTAAAATTTATGAATTTAGTAAATAAACACATAAAATTAATATATTTGTGAATATTAAAAAATAAAAAATTAAAGTTTATGAATTTAATAAATAAACACATGAAATTAATATATTTAAAAAAAAAAATTTTGATTAAAAATATATAATTCTAAAATAAATTACTTACATTGAGATATTGAAGATCCGTTGTCAGCTTTCTTCCCCTTTGCTAGATGAAATGATTATGTTAACTGCAAAATAAAAAACATATAAAAATAAATATCTTGACTTTTACAAAAACAATGTTAATATTTTAAAAATAAATTTTCACATTTTCAAAAATTTTAAAAAATATCAACCATCACCAACAAATAAAAAACTTTGATCTTCAGATTATAAAAATGTTTGAACTTTTTAAAAAATTATGTGACTATTAAAAATTAAAATTAAAATTTATAAAGAAAATAAATAAATAAACAAATGAAATTAATATATTTGAAAAATTTAGTTTAAAAAATATAATTGTAAAATAAATTACTTACATTTAAAGATGATCTGAACTCGTTGTTAGCTCAAGGAACAATGACGATCAATCGACTGCTCTTCATTCACTCTTCAAATAAAGAATATATTTATCCATATAATAAATAATTATTGATCTCGAACTTTCGTTCGAGACGCAACTTAATCCGTTATTTCCGATGAACAATTTCTTGCACTTGTGCATCTCGTATAAGAAAGAAATAATATGCTTTATAAGAATGTTTACTTTAATCTTAACATTGTAACCCGATCCTTTTTTAACGCACAATTTCTCGAGGTTCGAGAAGCTTGCATGATTCAACTCTTGCTCTTTCTCTTCTTTTTTACAATAGATCGGGGACCGGGAATAGGGGAGTGTGCTTCCTAAATTTGCATGACGTCACACTCGCGCCTCCGGGTGCTGATGGGTTGACGCATGACGTCATGCAGCTGTACAGGTGAGCAGTGGGTTGTGGGTGGTGGGTGGTAACGACATAATTTTCACCTGTACAGGTGAGTTGAGGGAGTAGTGGTGGGGGGAGCCAGAATCCCCATTGCTTACCTACTAAACATCTTTGTAAAATCAACATAAAAGTTTTTGTAATTTAAAAATTTCTGTGTACTTTTAAAATCAACGCAAAAATTTTTGTAGAATTAACACACGGAGTTTGTTATTTTTACAAACATGTGTGTACCAAGTTATTCAAATAATCTCATACTTTTAATAATTAAATATTAGCATTATTATTATTATATGCAATAAAAATGCCATAAATGCAAGGTAAAATTTAGTTTGCAAATATTAATTTCTGCTAAGTTCAAAAATTTGTATACTTTTTTTCCTTCTTGAATGTCGCTATATTTATGCTCTTTATGATGCTAATCAGCGACGGAGCTCGTAAGTATGTTTGTGAATAGAGCATATATAGCTTACAGTGGTGCTTCTATCAATGGGTTGCTAAGAGCGGGATTCCAACTCAGAACCCCGAGATTACGAATCCAACGCTCTACCGACTGAGCAACTGACCGGCTCTATTTCTATACTGTGACGTCCTACTAGTTTATGGCTAGTAAGTCGTACTTCAATTGACTCTTAGGAGTCTTATTCTTGTAAATGTAGAGCCGTTAACCAGACAGGTCGCTATGCCGTCTGGTGCGGGCTCGAATGTGTCAATGTGTGCGTGTGTATTTATTTCAATGATTAGTAAAGGCTTGATTATGTTATGGGTAATGCCCGTTAATACTGAGGACCAAGTGCCTCAGTATGCGGGGCTTTACCTTGAGGATGGGATAAGTTGAGGTGAGTGTGTTGCTCGCCGCAACTCTTTATTTAATTAAATTAAACAATTGTACAATCTGAATCGAATAAGCGCACGAGCATAGAAGAATCATGTAAGTGATTCTTCTGTGCTCGGCGTCAGAAGAGACTTGAGAGAGAGAGTTGAGCTGAGGCGAGGCAGAAGAGAGCCTTTCTCTCTGCTAGCCCGCTTTTATAGGCGCTGGACTCCAGTCCCCTCTTCTCTAGTATCTTGGCACCGCCGGCATCCGCGTGCGTGGTCCTGCTTTTCTCTCGCGCGCTGAGCCAACATGAGGCTTAAGCGCGCTTTCGATGTGTGATGCATGTACACAAGCGACTTTGAATGTGTGTGCGCTTCAGGAGCGTACATACTTTGGGCGCTTATACTTTTCACTCTTTTATTTCATTTAAATTATATTAATTTATATTCATTTTTATTCTTAGATCTAATTATTTATCGCGTGTAATTATGTTACATCTATTTAATTTAGTAGTTAAGAGTTTATAATGCAACTGTGCGCTCACATTGCCCCCCTAAATAAATTAATTTTTTCTGAATTTAGATGTTAAAGTAAGAAAGAAATCACAAAGAAAAAATTATATTTATTTATTAAATTAGAGCGCGAGGCATTCATGTTAATAATAGGTTACTGAAGAGCAAAAATAAAAATAATAAGTTATTGTTTATTTAATATTTATTTTCATTCGAATTGGAAAAGATTATTTTTAATTAGAATAAACAAAATAAAATGAGAAAAAAAAATTATTAATCTTCATCCTTCTTTTGGCGCTTCCTTCCCTTTTTAATAAGTTTTCTCATTTCTGTAAATTTTATTTAATGTTACTAAGTTAGTTGTTTTGATTTTATAATTCTTTTTTACCTTTTCTTTTCCTTCTACCCATGTACTGCTCAAACTCCTCGCCCTCTTCGGAGTCCATATCATCACGGCAGGTGGCTATGCCGGTTTTTTTCTTTTCCTCCTCATCTTTCAGCTCCTCGAGCCGCCAACCTCCATAAAATATTTTGATGGGTATACCAGTTCGTTTGCCCACGAACGTATACATGTATTTTTCTTCCTCGTCTGGGAGATTTTTCACCTTTTTCGCCTTTGACTTTTTCGATTTTTGTGCCCAGTTTTCAGCTTTTGGTGGGGTGGTAGTCCTATTTACCATGGGCCTTTGTGTGTAGTAGTACCACCCCTCGATTTCTTCATCAAAGGCTCCAGGGATCGATTTGCTCCCAGACGGGGCCAGGACATTCCCATATTCTAATAATATGTGGTCATTGTCCTTCCACTCGCAGTTTATCACCTCGTCCTTCAACATGTCTTCGTTTACACTAGTGGTGACGTGGCGCATGTTGAAAAACTTTATGGTTTGCGTCTCACTGTGTCGTTGACGTGTTGCCATTTTCTTATGAGTTTTGATTGTGCTTCTTTGCTGGTTTGACGAAGACTGTCGTTGCTCAAATTTTGTTTCTGATAGTTTCGTCGGGTTTTGAACATGCGTACTTGATGGGTTCGGGTTTAAGGAATGTTGTTTACTTTTGTGTGTATTATATCTTTACTTTTCTTGTATTTATTTAATCTAATATTTTACTATATAAATTACTTTTAAATTTGAATTTACTTATTTTCTTTTATTTATTTCGATCTCCAGTTTTTTCCCGTTTGTTACTTTAAATTAATTATTTTTTATTTCTTTCTTACTTTAACAACTTTATTTGTGATTTACTTATTCTACTGTACTAATCATTTAAAAATTTAACTTCTAACGTTAATTAATATTATGTTAAATCAATCATGATTTCTCTACTGTTTTTTTTAGTAGTATATTTAACAACAAAAAAAAAATTTTCAGTGATTGATTTAACACTTACAATTTTATATTTTAGCCATTGATTGTCACTGTGCTAGTTGAGCACCGCTGCCTAATACTATTTAAATTTTGAAATATTAATTTTAATTCGTGTGATATTCTCATTTCTATCGTTTTGTTTATATTCTAGTGCTTAAGCACTTTTGTGGATTTAACTATCTTATGTATCCTACTTATTGACTATATTAAATTTGATAATTCTCACTTTATATTACGGTGACTTATGCTACTAAAATAATTTTTTGAATTACAAGATTTGTGTCTAATACTTAAATTCTAAATGTTTTTATACCGGATTAAATATTTTGAATCTCAAAAAAAAAATTTCCATACTTTTTTAATAATTAATTTCAATTATTCATATTTATTATATTTGTAATAAATACTTAATTTGGTATTCTTTATTTTACATCTAAGTTTCTTCTCTTTAAGTTTTTGTGGAATTTTCCATATAGACTGGTTTTAAATTACTTATGTGAAAGTTTCCCTTCAATTTCTCGTTTTCGTCTATTATTTTATACGTATCATTATTTATTACATCTTTGACCGTATAAGGTCCATCGTATACATCAAAGAATTTTGCTATTTTATTGTCGTTGGCATCAGATAGTTTCTGTGCTTTTATTAATACTTTATCTCCGATTTTGAGTTTAAAATGTTGCTTTTTTTCGTTCTTTTTGTTTGCTCGTCTTTTTAAGAATTTGTGTGTTTTGTCTCTTGCTAGAAATATTTTTTGTGTATGTGTTTTTGTGTCTGGTGTTTTTTGTATTTTTATGTATGGTTCCCATGCTCTTTCAGGTTTTTTTCCTGTATGAATTTCCACAGATGTAAATCCTGTGGTTTCATGATAAGTTTCATTAATTATTTTTTGAATTATCGGTACGTATGTTGCCCATGATGTGTGTTTATCGTTTGTGAATGTTCTAAAAAATCTACCTAATTCGCGGTGAACCCTTTCTATTATATTCGACTGTGGGTGTCTTATTGATGAGAATACGGTTTTTATGTTTTCATTATTTAGTTTTTCTGTCCATTTGGGTGAGGTAAATTGGGTACCGTGATCTGTTATTATCGATTTTGGTTTTCCGTAGTTTAATATGTAGTTATTGAATATTTTCTTTATTACTGTGATTGTGTTTGCTTTTTTAATTGGGTATAATACTACATATTTTGAGAAAACATCGATTGTTGTTAAGATATATTTTACGCCCGCTGTTGATGTTGGTAGTGGACCAAAGAAGTCTATCGATAATAGTTCATGTGGTTCATTTGTTATAATTGGTTGATATTTTTCGTTGAATTTTACTGTTAGATATTTACTTTTTTGGCAAGTTATGCATGTTTTTAATGTTTTGTATGTTTCTTTTCTTAATTTAGGCGCGTGAAATTGCTCTGTTATTAGTTTATATGTTTTTTTAGGGCCTATGTGTCCGTATGTTTCGTGTATTGTTATTATTAATTCTTTTAATATTTGACTTGGTATCATTATTTTTAGTCCTTCTATTGTAACTTTTGTTACTATGTCGTTTTCTACTTTATATTTTGTTTTAATTTTTTCGTTATTCTGTTTTAATTGTTCTATAATCTTTGAGATTTTTTCGTCTTTTTGTTGTAATTTATTAATATTTTTTAGCTTTTTTACTGTGTCTGGTTTTAATTTGTATTTATTTATTGCTGTTATTATTTTTTCGTTTTCATTTTTTGGTTCGAAATTATTTACGTGTGTCTGTCGACTTAGGTAGTCTGCTACTGCGTTTTCTTTACCTGGTAAATATTCTTGTTTTAAATTGTAGTCTTGTATTGCCAAATTCCATCTTGTTAATCTCGCATTTTTAAATTTACAGTTTTTTAAGAAGGTTATTGCTTCATGATGTGTTCGTATTATTATTTCTTTTGCCCCTCTTACGTACGTATTTAGCTTTTCTAATGCCCATATTATTGCCAACAGTTCTTTTTCTGTTGTGAAATAATTGCATTCACTATTTTTTAGTGTTCTACTAATGAAACATATAATGTTTTCATCTGATTCTTCTGATTTTTGCGATAGTACTGCCGCTATAGCGAAATCGCTTGCGTCAGTTGTTAGTATAAACGGTTTTTTAATATCTATATATTTTAGTATTACATTTTGGTCGAATAATTCTTTTATGTTATTAAATGCTATTGAATGTTCGTTCGTCCATTCATATTTTGCATTTTTTCTCAGCAAATTTATTAACGGGATTGTCTTTTCTGCATAATTTTTTGCGAATTTCGTGTAGAAGTTGACGAATCCGAGAAATGCTTGCAATTCTTTTACGTTTTTTGGTTGTCTAAAATTTTTTATGCTACGAATTTTTTCTGGGTCAGGCATAATGCCCTCTGATGTTAAGTAGTGCCCTAAAAATTCGATTTTTTCTTTGAAAAATTTAGATTTTTTAAAATTAAATGTCAAATTTGCCTCTTGCGCTTTTATGAATAGTCTTTCTAAATGTTCTAAATGTTGATCAAATGTGTTCGACCTAATATGTAGATCATCTACAAATTTTATTAAGAAATCTTTTAAGTCGTTTGTTATTTTAGTAAGACCTCGTAATAATGCTGCGCTAGACGTTTTAATACCAAAGGCTGCTACATTGAATTCGTATATCTTATTGTCTAGTTTAAAAGCCGTGTATTTTTTGCTTTCTTCGGTTAATTCAATTTGCCAGTAACTTCTGGTCAAATCTAAACTCGACATATATTTTTGTTTGTCGCATTTGAGGAATATTTCCTCTACGCCTGGTGGCGCTTCATAATCATCTGCTAATTTTTCATTTAGCTTTCGAGCATCCAAGCATAGTCTTACTGATCCGTCTTTTTCCTTTACTACCACGATTGGGTTAATATAATAGCTTTTTGACCTTATTACTCCTAAGTTTAGCATATTTTCAATTTCTGCTTCTACTTTACTTCGGTAATTAATGGGTATTGGATACGATCTCGTAAAGAAAGGTTTATCATCGATTATTTCTAGTTTATATTTGTAGTTTTTTAATAATCCTGGCCTTTTTTGAAATACATTTTTATATTTTATAATTAATCTTTTAAATTTTTCTTTTTCTTTTTCATTTAGTTTTACAGTTTCATTTATTTTTTCATTTATTTCATTCTCTGATAATTCATATGTTATGTAATTATCATTATTTAATAATGTTTTAATTTTATTTTCTTCGTTTAATTCTTCGATCTCTATACGTAGGGTCGAGTATTCATTTTTGTTTATATTTTTTATTTTGAATTATATTATATCATCTTTATCGTTTACTTGAAACTGTATTTCTTCTATCATTGTATTTATTAGCATTTTAAGGCTTTTTTGAGTATCATATCCAATTATGCATTCTTTTATAAGTTTTGGTACTATTATGAATATTATTTTTATTTCTGAATTATTTATTTTTATTTTTGCCATTATTTGTTTTTTAATACGCGTCGATTTTGTGCCTGTGGCATTTTTTATTACTTTACCAATTATTGGCATTGTTGGACATTTTTTAAAAGTTTTATAATTACTTAGGTAAAATTCTTCTGATATACAGGTTACTTCGCTTCCTGTGTCCATCAAAGCTTTTGTTTCTACATTTTCAATTTTTAATTTTATTTCAGGGCATTGAGTTACTTGAGACTCTTCTCCTGATGGTTGTATATCGTATAACAAATCTTTACGTTCATTTGTCAACGATGCTATGCTTATTCTAGTATATGTTTCTTTTATGTCTTTTAATTCGTATTCGTTAAAATTTAATATAGATTGGTAATTTTTCAGCCAATCTGTGAAATCTTCGTTTGTTTGGTTGTTTATGTATAACTTTTTAGCTGTATTCAATCTATCTACTAAGTTTGATTTATTTAAATTTAATTCATTTTTTCCTGTTTTATTAATTTTGTTTGTATTTTCAGTTGCGTACTTTATTATTTCTTTGTTATCAATTATTCTGTTATTTTTTTCCGATTTAGGGTACGCAACTGTTATCTGTTTTCCGACCTAGATGTGCTTTGTTCTCTATTTTGTGTTATGTTCATGTTTTGTGTTGTTTCGGTGTTATCTGTGGTTTTTATTGTTGGTGGTTTCTGTCCTTGTGTTGTGTCGTTTTGTGTTCCGTTGTATTGTGATCTATGATTTTGTGTTCTATAGTTTTGTGTTCTATAGTTTTGTACTTTGTAGTTTTGTGCCCCCCTTGTGTGTTTGAATCCCCTTGTTTTTTGTTTTCCGTGTTTGTTGTCTGTATGTTATGTCGGGAAAAACATAAACCTTGGCGCTAATTGCGAGGGTTGAATTCCTATGAAGATCTCGGGTATTTCACCGAATAATCTTCAGGTTATAGTAATCTTTTTGAGAGTGTATACAAAAAAAATAAAAAAATAAATTTAAGGAAAGCACTTGAAAATTCTTTTTGAGAATTTTCCGTCAAATCTCTCTTTTGTGGAAATTTGACGGAATGCCAGAGTTAGAATGAAATGCTATGCAAACAACTGCTCTTAATCGGCAACTGTTTACAATTATCATTTACACAAACTGATTACAGTTGGTAAATGATACGCATTAATTTGTTAGTGAAAATGAAAAGGATTAAGGAAACAAAATAAACTTTATATTATAATATTTTGACTTACTTTTATTTTCTGTATGATGAGATGAGTGAACAAAACAATAATTTAAACTTTTTAAACAAAATTGTTGAACCGTAATATTTATAAATTGTAAAGCAAAAATGAATTGTATATTTGAATAATGGTTTGAACTTGTAAAAAGTACTGGCTTGCTGTCATGTTAGGGCCAGCCTTTTTATATCAGAAGGCCCAAGCTTGCACGAAAGCTGCCCCTCTTTATTGTATCATCTATTATTAATTAGTGGGGACTTTATTGATTTTATTTTGCATTCTTTCTTTCTTTCATTATTGTTAAGAACGATCAATACAAGTCTCATAAATTAAATAATAATTATAATTAAAATATATATTAAAAATTAGACCTTAAAAATAATTTGACAGAACACCGAATTAGCTTAAAATTGATTAATATATATTAATATTACATAATATATAATTATTTAAATATAATGTATATCTTAAATGAAATAATTTTAGTTATATATGTATATATATATATATATATATATATATATATATATATATATATATATATATATATATATAAAAAAATAATGATAATTAAATTTAGAAGTATATCTAAACTTACAAATTGTATAAAAGAATTAATATTCTTATTTATTAAAGATTCTTTTTTAAAATAAAATTTAATTAAAAAGAAAAGATAGATAAACAAAAAAAATTTTACCAAAATTAGAATAGATAAATCATTAATTATTTTTAATTTCTTTAAGACTTTTTATTTAGTCTAAATGAAAAAGAAATATTGGTTTATTGATTTCTTTCGATGAGTATAAGGTGTCTGGTATTTCGCGAGGGACATTTGATCGTTAACATTTGAAATATGGCTAATCGATATTCATAACAATTATACATGACGCTTTAAGCATAGTTATAAATAAAATTTTAAAATAAAAATTAAATTCCATCATTAATTCAAAATTTGTTTATTGGAAATATATCGGCGTAAAGAAAAAATAAAATAATTCTTAAAAAATAGAGGATTTTAGAGGGTACGTGACACCCTACGCCTAAAACGGTTGCTAGGAGGCAGTATGGTGATCTAGCAAACGCATGTCTCTGTACTTAAGGTAAAAAGACATGTTTTGATTTCTCATCTTGTGCTTCTATCTTATTTAGTTCTTCATTTGGATAAATATTTGATTTCTCAAATGTAGTTGCTTCATCTTTTGTTTCTGTACTAATATTTTTTTTATCAGATGATTGTTCTAATTTTTCATTTTCAGTGGGTGCACGAGTACGGTGTAGTTGTAAAAGTATGTGGGCAAGTGTTTCCCATATAGCACTCAGAAGATGTATAGACCATCCAAACACTGAGTGTAATGTATATCCACGTATCAAAACATCTATTACAAGTTTAATAAACTGTATTATTGTAATTACCGCTATAATTCCTGCAACAGTACCGAAACTGATAAACTGTTGCCATATCTTTGACCATGCAGATGTTGCTATTTTTGTGATTACTTCTTCATTTAGTAATTTTATTATTGCACCATCACCATCAGAAATGGGATGTCCATTCAATTCTCTGGCAATGTCATTTAACAATGCTGGTCGTTCAACAGGAAACATTATACGTTCCCTAAATTCATTCAAATCTCTTTCAGTATAAATACCGCTAGTAGCTAGGTCAGCTGGGTTTGTATATTTCCAAGTTGGTTTAGCACTTGGCTTTAAGGTTGCGGGAGCTAATGTTTCTATGGGTCTTGGTAAAAATTTATACCAAGTTTCTCCTAAAAAATAGTATGCAGGTAATAATGCATTACAGGCAACTTTAGTACCTTTATTTTTTAAGATATGAGTTTTTGGTGTTAGAAAATAAGTTGTATTTTTACGTGAGACTTGCATCTCAGCGTAACAATGATTTCCATGTTCTAATTTAACTTCGACAGGGATACATTTTACTATATGCACCACCTCTCCTGCTATTACCGCCATATATCCCGGGCCTTTCATTAAATTATATGCAAACTCATCAGGGGCTTGTACAGCAATTGACAAAACATTTTTTAAAGTTTTTCTTTCTACGTTACATTTTTGAAAAATAACATCCCGATATAATTGTTTTATTTGAGTACGGATATGTCTCTCTACATAAACAAATTTTGTATTGTTGTGTTCCATTGTTTTTCATTATTATTCTTATATTGTAATTTCCTACATTCTGATATTAAATGTCCCTTCTCTTTACAATAATTACATTCTTTAATTAATGATTTATCATTAAATGATTTTTCATTTTGACGATCTCTGCATGTTGCTGCAGTATGACCAATTCTTTCACAAATTTGACACATTAATTGTGATCTTGTTTCCATTGGTTTCTTATTTGCAAAACAATCTTTCGCTGAATGTCCTATTTTGTTACACAGTTGGCAAACTGCTGAATAGGCTTGATTACAATCTTTAGCTATATGTCCTATTTTATTACAAATTTGACATTTCTGTATTAATCGACATTGCATTGCTACATGTCCTGGTCTACTACACAATTGACATTCTGGCATATTTTTAGTTCTTGCAAAACATCTATCTTCAGAGTGCCCTGGTCTTTTGCAATAATTACAAACGGTTCGTCCTTGATTTTTACAATTTAATGTTTCATGATCATCTGCTTTACAAACTTGACAGATGTTTATATTTTTTTTATATGTAGGTTTTTCAATTCTGAAATTCTATCTTAATGCATTTTTTGCTTCTAATTTCTTCTCGATTGCAATTGCTTCCATAATTATATCTTCAATTTTTTCTTGTGTTAATTTTTCTTTGATTTCAGGCTTAAGTCCTCTTTTGAAACAATCAATTATACTGTTATCTAAACTATCTTTCGCAGCTTTACTTAATTCTCCTTTAGTTGCTATTTTTTCTGCTTCAACTATTTTTTGACCTAATTCACGCATCCTGTTGGCAAAAGATATTGCAGTTTCATTATCCCTTTGAAACTCATTGCCTAATTCACCTAATAATTGATGAACTGTTTTAGCAGATGAGTATATTTTTCTGAAGAAATTTTGCATTTCTTCAATCGATTTAAAAGTTACTCCATTTATACTCCATGCTGCTTCTCCGAATATTTTGTTTCGTACTAATTTTACTAGATTTATTTCTGAGTCTGGTTCAATCATAGCTTTAGCTTCTGATAAACCTAGCAGAAATGTACTTAAAGGAATATTTTTTCCATCAAATTTGGGTACTGCTTCTGCTGCATCTTTTATACCAACAAGCTGATTAGTTGCTAAAGTTGCCATTTTCACTGTTTTACTTATCTGTTTATTATTATCCAAACTGGAATTTTGCTCTTGTTCTGTGGAATTTATTTCCTCTATTTGTTCAATTCCTTCTAATTCTTCTGAATTTATATCTAAATTACTTTCAAAGTCAAGTCGTCTAGAAGTAGATGCTTTATTTCTTAAGTTTTCTTGTTCTTGGTTTTGTTCGTTGCTTTGACCTTCTCCGATAGGAGTTGGTTGTGTTTTTGGTGGTGTTCGAAGCACTCTAGGTTTATTGGGTTTGAAGAAATTTATTTCTTCAATTAAATCCTCATTTAATTTAGATTGTCTCCTGGTTACTCTTTTGTCAGTCATATAATCGTTTAAAAATTAAAAATGTTTTACTTTATATCTTATACTTCTATTTTATTTTTAATAATTCAAAATACTTTCTTAAAAATGTTATTATAAAAAATATTTTTTATTGTAAAGTATAATATGTTCTAAAAGTTATATATTTACTACTCTTTGAATTTCTATATCTTAGTATATTTCAATTTAATCAAATTTCTATATAATATATAAATATATATTCTTTAATTTTACAAATGTAAAGGAATTTAATTTAATTTTTATTTCTTTTAAAAAAAAAAATAACTTAATCTTTAATATTTAAATATCTTGTGTTTTTTCTTAAAAATAATAATATATATGTATATATTTTATTACGAATTAACAGATAAATAATAATAATTAATGTATATGGTTTTGGGTTGATTTCTAATAAATTAATTTAATCTTATTTCATTTTATTTTGTCTTTAATAATAAAAAGATTACTGCATATTACAATAAGAAAAAATTTTATATATTAACTTTAACACTTATTTATTAGCAAATTGTTTTTATTATTATTCACTTTTTAAAATATTGATAGTAAATTTCTTCTGCATACTCCTTTTTGTCATTTGGTATATCTCCCACTTTTTCTCCTCTGTAAATTCTTCGCGTTATCCAGCTTTGTTTTTCTGGTAAATAATTATCAATATAATCTATACATATATGATTAATGTAATACCCATTTTCATCTTGTTTAAAATATATATCCTCGTCGGGATCTTCATTGATTTCTTCTGCTTTTTCTGTTAATTCTAAGATTGCTTTTAGTATTCTGTGATATACTGTAGAACTTACAGTTGTTTTTGATAGTTTTAAGTAATTAACTTTTACTTCGCCGTAACAACTTTCGTAACTTATTGAATAAGTTGGCCCTTGTGGAAATCCGTTTTTATGTAAAAAGTATACCTTTGGTGTTCTGAGGTTCTTAGAGTTTAAGTAAAAAGCTCGTGCTATTTTTATTGTTTCCGAAATATGTTTTTCTAAAAGAAATCTATTTGCTTGTTCCTTAAGAGATAGCGGAATTCCACCAAAAATTTCCTGTAAATATTTAGCGTATAGTCTATCTCTTACTTTTTTTTCTAACTAAAGCTTATTATCCATTAAAAAATTTTTTTTTTTTTTTTTTAAATCTAATTTTTTTATTTATTTCTTCTAATTTTTAAAAAAATTATGAATTTACTTTTTTTTATTAATCCCAATTTTCTATATTTCTCTAAATATATTTGTCTATTTATATTTTTTATCCTTTCTTCTCTTGTAAAGGGTTTGATTAATTCTATAAATTTTTGTGAATTTTTTTCACTGAGATAATATTTTTTATAATTATTTTTCTCCCAGTGTTTTTTTCTGGCCAAAATACAATCCTGACAATTCAAATCAAATTCACCCTTATTTAGGTGTAATTTACAAATTGAATTCCTAAAAATTTCAATTTTTTCATCTGATGAAACTTGGGCTGGTTCCCTTCTTAAGTTATCAAAATAATTTTTTAGAGAAATAAACTCAATTCCTAGATCTTTACAGTCCTTAATGCATTTTTTTAATAACTTCTTTCTCTGATATCTTGTACTGGGTTGGGATTTTTGAACACCAGTACTATATCCTTGAAATTGTTCCACTAAAGTAAAAGAAAATAGTTGAATAGTTAATTAAAAAGATAAGAAAGTTGTAGAAGAAAAAGGTTTAATATTAATTTTTATTAATTTATTCATTCCAATTTCAATTTAGCAATTTCTGCTGTTAAATTTTCTAAAGTTTTATTTTGAATTTCTAATTTTTTAAATTTTTTTATTGTATAATTGGTGAGTTTACCTAGATGTAAAGAGATGTTTTTTCTTTTTAATGTTTGTTTATTTATTTTATTTTCTAAGCTGTTATATTTTTTAATCAATTCTTGATTAAGTATTGATTGTTCTGTTAATAATTTTTTTAAAACTTTATTTTGGTCAGCAAGATAGGCAATGGTGTCCCATTGATCTTTATCAAACTGTTCCAAAATTTCTAAGCGTGTGACTAAATTATTTAAACACGTGTTAACATAAAAATTAAAATTATTGTGTTCTATTATGGGTATCATTTATGCAAAGGTTTTGTAAGCATTTGTATTAGTGTATTAAATCTATTTAAATAATTTGAATTATTAATTTAATTGTTATAATTTATTTATTTATTGAACTTAATTACGTGATAATTATGAATTGTAGAAAAATTCGAATCTACTTTATCGACTTTAACGTATGCTATAGTTACTATAAACGCACCACTTCTCTATATGCGCTTATGTTGTACAATACGAAGCTGGTATATTGATTTAAATCGATATGTATATATATATATATATATATATATATATATATATATATATATATATATATATATATATATATATATATATATATATATATATATATATATTTACACATATACGAGTATATATGTATGTTACTTAATGAATACGTTTATTAACTATAGAAAGGCGAATTTAAAAATTATTTATTTACGTCAACAAAAATTATTTGAATTTTTTTAACTATTTTAAATTTTAACATTTACGCCTTTAATAACGTGAGTTTAATAAACAAATTTTGTATATAAATATATATGTATACAAATAATATAAAAAGTGAAATTAAAAAAAAAAATATTTACTTAATCAATCATTTCAATACTAATGTTTCGATAATTTAATTTTTAATAAATGAGCTTTTAAAGTTTAACGAGAGGAAAGGATTAACAAAAAGATTTTACGCATTATAATTTCATTTTTTTTTTTATAAAAATTAAAAAAATGTTTACATTAATAATAATATTATGAAATATATATATTTTTTTAATCTAAATTGATAATTTCAACATCAATTGCTTCGTTTGGAAGGTTCATAGGAGCCGGCGCGTCTATAATGACTTGAGCTGGAATTTCCTCTGGTTGTCGAGGCGCAGTCACTGGTAGTGGCCTCGGTAAAGGCCGAACTATCGCTATATTTTCAGGCCTTATTGGTGGCCTGACTCTTTGTAAATCAAACGCCCAAGATTCTCGGTTTACTATATTAATGATCGAAGTGCTTATCGACTTCGAATATCCATTTAATTCTATGAATCTTCTTGTTTTTTCTTGACGTCCGCTACGTCTAACTTTGGGCATCTAATGAAAATTTGATATTCATTATTTGTTTATGAAAAATTATTTTAAGTTGATTTATTATTTTAACTTTTTGTTATACAAAAAGAAATGTTTTATTTAAATAAGATGCGTTTCTTTGAGCTTAAAGCTCAAAAGAAAACACATAAATTAATTTATATCTCTTTTTTTTTTTAAATACATAATTCTTCGAGCTCAGAGCTCAGAAGAGTCATATATTTATTTACTAACTATATTTATAAAAAAAAAATTGTAATTAAATTTAAAACTATGTTTTAACAAAAATTTGTTTGGATAAAATTAGTATGCAAATTCTCGAGCTTAGAGCTCAAAAGAAATAGCATAACAATATATTTATTTTTCAAAAACACAATTCTTCAAGCTTAAAGCTCAGAAGAATTGTATTGTTATTTATTTAATATGTTTTTTTATTAAAAATAAAATTTTAATTATTGCAAAAGTTTATTTAGATAAAATTGACATGCAATTTCTCGAGCTTAAAGCTCAGAAAAACTACATAAGTTAATTTATTAATTTTGTTTTTTTTAAATATGATACTTTGAGCTTAAAGCTTAAAAGAATCATATATTTCTTTATTATTATATTTTATATTAGGGTACAAATCAAATTAAATTTAAATTAACATGCAATTCCTCGAGCTTAAAGCTCAGAAAAATTACATAAGTTAATTTATAAGTATATTTTTTTTTAAAAAATAATAATCCTTCAAGCTTAAAGCTCAGAAGAACTGTATTATAATTTATTTATTTTAATTATTTTATTATAAAAAAACTAAACTTATTTATTTTATTATTTTTGAAAAATATGTTATATTTATTTATGATTAAGTAATTTAAGAGAATAAATATTAGAATATAATTAAATACTTGAAAATTTGAAAGAAAAACAAAATACAAAAAGATCACTATTCAACCATCACTCCGGGTTCCTCCAAAAAATTAGGTTTGTTATGTCGGGAAAAACATAAACCTTGGCGCTAATTGCGAGGGTTGAATTCCTATGAAGATCTCGGGTATTTCACCGAATAATCTTCAGGTTATAGTAATCTTTTTGAGAGTGTATACAAAAAAAAATAAAAAAATAAATTTAAGGAAAGCACTTGAAAATTCTCTTTGAGAATTTTCTGTCAAATCTCTCTTTTGTGGAAATTTGACGGAATGCCAGAGTTAGAATGAAATGCTATGCAAACAACTGCTCTTAATCGGCAACTGTTTACAATTATCATTTACACAAACTGATTACAGTTGGTAAATGATACGCATTAATTTGTTAGTAAAAATGAAAAGGATTAAGGAAACAAAATAAACTTTATATTATAATATTTTGACTTACTTTTATTTTCTGTATGATGAGATGAGTGAACAGAACAATAATAATTTAAACTTTTTAAACAAAATTGTTGAACCGTAATATTTATAAATTGTAAAGCAAAAATGAATTGTATATTTGAATAATGGTTTGAACTTGTAAAAAGTACTGGCTTGCTGTCATGTTAGGGCCAGCCTTTTTATATCAGAAGGCCCAAGCTTGAACGAAAGCTGCCCCTCTTTATTGTATCATCTATTATTAATTAGTGGGGACTTTATTGATTTTATTTTGCATTCTTTCTTTCTTTCATTATTGTTAAGAACGATCAATACAAGTCTCATAAATTAAATAATAATTATAATTAAAATATATATTAAAAATTAGACCTTAAAAATAATTTGACAGAACACCGAATTAGCTTAAAATTGATTAATATATATTAATATTACATAATATATAATTATTTAAATATAAGGTATATCTTAAATAAAATAATTTTAGTTATATATGTATATATATATATATATATATATATATATATATATATATATATATATAAAGAGAATAATGATAATTAAATTTAGAAGTATATCTAAACTTACAAATTGTATAAAAAGAATTAATATTCTTATTTATTAAAGATTCTTTTTAAAATAAAATTTAATTAAAAATAATTTGACAGAACACCGAATTAGCTTAAAATTGATTAATATATATTAATATTACATAATATATAATTATTTAAATATAAGGTATATCTTAAATAAAATAATTTTAGTTATATATGTATATATATATATATATATATATATATATATATATATATATATATATATATATATAAAGAGAATAATGATAATTAAATTTAGAAGTATATCTAAACTTACAAATTGTATAAAAAGAATTAATATTCTTATTTATTAAAGATTCTTTTTTAAAATAAAATTTAATTAAAAAGAAAAGATAGATAAACAAAAAAAATTTTACCAAAATTAGAATAGATAAATCATTAATTATTTTTAATTTCTTTAAGACTTTTTATTTAGTCTAAATGAAAAAGAAATATTGGTTTATTGATTTCTTTCGATGAGTATAAGGTGTCTGGTATTTCGCGAGGGACATTTGATCGTTAACATTTGAAATATGGCTAATCGATATTCATAACAATTATACATGACGCTTTAAGCATAGTTATAAATACAATTTTAAAATAAAAATTAAATTCCATCATTAATTCAAAATTTGTTTATTGGGAAATATATCGGCGTAAAGAAAAAATAAAATAATTCTTAAAAAATAGAGGATTTTAGAGGGTACGTGACATGTATATGATTTATGTTACGTGTTTGCCATGGTTGTTGTGTGTTAGTATTGTTCGTGTTTGTTTCTTTTCGTCTTGTGTATGTGTTGTGTGTATCTTGTGTTTGTTGTGTAGTTGTTTGTTTGTGTCGATTTCCTATTTGGTCATCATAGTCAAAATCTTCTAAGATTCTGAATAATGATGATTTTGTTTTATCGGGTTGACCATTTACTGCGCATCTAACATTTCTATCGAAGTGAAGACCTATTTTTGTTATCAATTCACTTTCCGTGATTGACAACTCTAGTTCTTTTGCAAGACCTAGCATGTATGTGGCATAGTCCACGCGCGACATTTTACCGTTTTCTTGGTAAGAACCATACTCGATTTTTCTTTGAGCTTTTCTTTGGATATATGAATTCCAATATCTTTCTCTAAATAATTTTTCAAACTCTTCAAAGTTATTAATATTAGAATCGTTTATGTAATACCACGATTGCGCTGTACCTTGTAATGCTTGTATTAATATACAATGTAATTCGGTAACCGATGGTTTGGTAAACGTTTTATATGTGTTTAACTCATTTAAAAATTTAATTGGTCTTTCATTTTCATACCCGCTAAATTTCGGAATTGGCATTTTAATTTTGTGTTGTGTATTTGTGTTTGTATTTGTGCTTTGAGTATTATCATTTATATTTTTTATTTGTTCTTTTATATTATTTATTTCTGTTTCGTTTTCATTATTTATGCTATCAATGTCTCTATTTATACGCGTGTTTTGCGTTTCTATATCTAGTAATTTTTCGTTTAAGTCTGCGATTGTCGCATTTAATTTAGTATTATCGATTTTTAAATTAATGTTTTCGGTTTTAACCGCTTTTATTTGTCTTTGCAACGTTGTGAATTTTGTTTCATATTCATCTTTTAATTTAGCTATTGAGTCTGATAATGCATCAATTTGTTCTTGTGTATTATCATTTATTGTTAATAATTGTTGTGATGTCTGGTGGTTTTCCAGCGCATCCAACCTTTTTTCCGCGGCTTCATGTTGTTCGTTTAATTCCTTTAGTTCGGTTGTTACCGCGTTTTGCCAATCTCTGTTAGCGTTTTGATTATCCTCGACTGCATCGTCTTGGATTTCTCGCATAATTTGAAATGATCTTCTACCCGCCATTTTAATAAATTTTAATTTTATATTGAAAAAGAATAATTATTCTATGTTTAATAAATTTATTTTTAATTTAGTTGTTTTGAAGACTATACAGAGTTACTACTGTATATAATTTATACAGAGTATATACTGTATGCCTATGCTTTTATTTTTGGGTTTTAAAATTTTAAATATTTTAACCAAAATAAATTTGAAAAATTAAAAAATTTTTTTATTTAAAATTATGTATTATTCATGAATTTTTATGTTAAAATTTAAACTTCAAAAATTACACGAAAACAAATTTGTTAATTTTAACACAAAAAAATTTGTGTTTCATTTGTAACACTTATTATGTGTGTTAAAATTCCATTTTTTTTGTGTAGATCGCAAATTAGATATCAAAGTTGACAAACCTAACCTCAAAATACTATTAATTGAAAACTTATATATGACTTGTCAAGTATAAGATTTCGGTAGATTTCTTTAGTTGTCCGCACTAAAGTTGAATCCTACAACTTTTTTTCTTGAAGTGAAAAAACCCAATTAAATTCTCCATTTTCTTATTAATTTGGATCAGAAATATTATCAAAAAGGGAAGCTTCATCGTGTCCTTAATATATTTAATTACACTAATATTATAAATACGTATTCAAACACTAGAACATCATCATAATCGATAAATTAAGTGGAGCCATAAGACCCTATTGCATCTTGCCCGGGGTCAGTAGTTCTCATTTTGGCTACTTTATTTAATTTGCATTGTATTTCATGGCGTCACTTTCCAATTGAAGATC
The DNA here is from genome assembly GCA_017163975.1 of Anastatus disparis. Taxonomy (NCBI): domain Eukaryota; kingdom Metazoa; phylum Arthropoda; class Insecta; order Hymenoptera; family Eupelmidae; genus Anastatus; species Anastatus disparis. Next base: position 2,476,409 of record JAFFSR010000023.1, on the reverse strand, counting down.
AGCTATTGACTCACTTTACCGTTCGAAAATAGCTAAAAAAGATATTTAGTTTTTATTAATTTTTTTTGGCTTGTTCTTTGAATTTTAACAAAGAGCATAGCCGAATAAGCATGTAAAAATGGCCTTAACTCGGATTTCCCTGAAACTTTGCTTATTTTTTTGTCTTGTCAAAAAACTAAAATTCTGAAAGTTTCAGATCCCTATGGTCAAAATTGGCTTCATAACCTCAAAAAACGTGTTTCTTGGTTTTTTTGCTATAATTAGTTGAATTCTTAATGGATCTTCAAAATTCGAAATCGAGGTGAAAGAAGACGATAAAACGCATATATTTAGTGACTATATAAAACCTTACAGGTCTAAAACATAACCTAAAAATAAATTTGAAAATTTCAAAATGACCTGTACATTAACGGTATGAATGCTTACTTATTTTTGACTTTTAGAAACTTTGCTTTTCATAAAATCTATCATTCATATTTTTTGCAGATTTTTGTAGAAATGGTGGAAAGTACCTTAAATATCAAAAAATGGAAAATTTTATAGATTTATAGCATTTTAGAGGCTCTATTGCATTCTAATCATGAAAATAACACCAAATACACGTTCAGCGACCAAAAAAATCTCCTAAATATCGATATTTAGTCGGATTTATATTATATACATCCATAAAATACGAGGATAAGCTTAAAAAAAATCGTTTTTCGACCAAAAAGACATTTTGCGAAAGATATATTAATAATTATAAATTTTTCATTAAAAATTTTTGAAATATCTATTAAGAAGGGGCCAAACTATCTGTCTTTGTCTAATAGCGTTTTTCATCATTTATGTAAACACTATCCGGTATAACAAGAAAAAAATAGCAGCCCCCGCTAGATATTAGTATAATAAGTAAATTTTGTAATAACAACCAAATTTTTTCACTGCGTAGTTTTTGAATAATTAGAGACCTACCAAAAAAAGATAGGTTATATTCTAGATTGCTAGTAGGTCTCTAATTAGTCAAAAACTATGCGGTAAAAAATTTGGTTGTTATTACAAAATTTACTAATCATACTAATATCTAGCGGGGGCTGCTATTTTTTTCTTGTTATACCGGATAGTGTTTACATAAATGATGAAAAACGCTATTAGACAAAGACAGATAGTTCGGCCCCTTCTTAAATCTTTCATCAAATGTTTTAAGATACGTTTTAGAAATATTTCATGTAAGATTTATAAATAATTATAAACAATCCATGAAATATTTAAAATATTTCAGAAATTTGTGAAATAATATTTTAAGAAATATTTTAGAAATATTTAGAGAATATTTTGTGAAATATTTAGAGAATATTTTGTGAAATATTTAGAGAATATTTTGTGAAATATTTAGAGAATATTTTGTGAAATATTTCATAAATCGTTCAAGAAGTCTGTATGAATATACAGTCAACTACCTCGATATGACCGCTCTTTTAATGGCCATACCCCTCCGTCAATACTCGAAGCTGATCCCTTCCATATCTACTAACTCTTGAGCCCTGGAATTCATATCCGACATTTTCTATATGGTCACGAGTTTCTTAAACTTTTATTGATAGGAAAAACATGGATTTGAAAACAAGAATATAAACGTAGGCTGAATCTAAAGCCAAAAAATGTAGTGCGTTCCTTGGCCATAATCAGAGCTTAAGAAACTATTTCTCAATTCGAATAAAACGGTCATTAGTGGGGGTATGTCGATACTTAGAATTTTACCTCCCTGTGTCGGCCAGGTATGCCATATCGAGGTAGTTTAGTCACGATATAGTCTTAGAAATATTTTATTATTATTTTTGAAAGATTTCCTGAATATATTATGTAATATTTCAAATTAATCTTTCGGAATGATGTATAAAATATTTAGGAAATATTTTATGCTATGTGGGAGATATCTTCAAGTAAATTTCATGGTATGAAAAATAATTCTTAAATTTGATTATTAATTTTATCTATATTTAAAGAATATTTTTAATCATAAAAAATTACAATATTTTATATTAATAAAGTATAACTTATTCTTTTTAGATTTCTTTTCAATCTTCATCACTATCTTCATTGATTATAGGGATTGTATTTTCCACATGAAATAAATCATTTAAGAGGATATCGTAGTTATCCCCTCCTAATAATATTTTTATTCAAAGTTCATGAGTAAACGGTGCGTCAAATCATATTCTTTCACTACAAAAAGAAAATTTATAAGATTAATCCTGAGTGCGGACAGCTCAAGAAATTTATTAAAATACTATACATAAAAAGTTATGAACAAACCATCAATGTATAGTATTTTGAGGTTAGGTTTATCGAGCTTGATATCTAATTTTCATTTAAAGTTCATGAAAAAATAACAAGTTTAAGTAATTTTTTTTTTCAACAAAAATGATTGAATTAATGTAGCTTTAGCGCGGACAAGTCATTATATTTGTCTAAATAGTCAATTTAAAGAGATATCAATCAGATAAAAAAGCAAAAATCGATTCTAACAACTCCGACATCCCGTTAATGCTGCTGCAGAGATAGTGTAGATGGAACACTCCATCATAGAACGGCACGGATACGGCACGGCATGGAACTGCACGACCCCTTGAAAAGTTCCATCATCTGGATTCTCCCTAAGACAGGCAGGACAGGAGTATCTTGAAAGAGCCACCGAAATTATTATTAAATAATTATTTCTTAAGTTAAAAATTGAATTTACATGAATTACAAAGGAAAATAATAAATAACAAATAGAAAGCGAAAAAAAATTAGTAATTTTAAAATGAACAATTTTTTCAATAATTAAATCATGTTTCAAGTTTAATAAAGATAATATTTTTTTCGTTATCAACTAAAATAGCAGACTAATTTATTTTCAGTTTCAGATTGCCTAAATGTGCATATTTTTGTAAATTATTGTTACGTTCTTGTCTTATGTAATCATTGTTTTTATTTTTTAATTCGAACAGTTAATACCGTAAAGAACGGGATTCTTATCAGGGCATGATTTCTTTTATATAATCAGAAACTACATCTTCTACGGTAACACTAACAAATATAAACGACAGAGCTGTTCCGCACAGCATGAAATGTTTTGAAATATTTCGAAAATATTTCAAACGTTTTATACTGTGAGGGGCTCACCTGCTTGCTTGTACTCCAACACAAGCTCGGCTCGCTAATGTATCTTTAAAATAGTAAAATATTTTGGTAATATAACATTACTATTTTGATGTTAATTACTTTTAAATCATGCTGTAACACAACATGAAATATTTTTGCTGGCTAGGCGCATTATTTGGCGATATTTTGATGGTGCTCGATAAAACATCGCACTGAACAACATAAACAATCTCAGTAAGAAGCTTATAGAATTCATCAATATGAATTTGAGATTATATCGAAGAAATCGTACAAAGAATTGTTTCGAATACGTCAGAAAAATAATAGTTGAGGTCATTTTTAGTCACTGTATGCATTTTTTGAGGTTAATTTCATATCTTTCGGCCAAAAATTGTACTGAATAAGATTAAAAATCAGTACCAAGGAAGCTATTGGATGGTGAATAAATTTTTAAGGTTACTTTGGAGACGACGTGGTGAAATTATAGTTTGAGATGGTAATAAAAAGATTACAGGAGTCTTTTTGGTCGAAAAACGATTTTTTTAAGCTTATTCTCGTATTTTATGGATGTATATGATATAAATCCGACTGAATATCGATATTTAGGAGATTTTTTTGGTCGCTGAATGTGTATTTGATGTTATTTTCATGATCAGAATGCAATAGAGCCTCTAAAATGCTATAAATCTATAAAATTTTCCGTTTTCTGATATTTTAGGTACTTTTTACCATTCCTACAATAATCTGCAAGAAATATGAATGATACATTTTATGAAAATTAAAATTTCTGAAAGTCAAAAATAAGTATGCATTCATATCGTTAATGTACAGGCCATTTTGAAATTTTCAAATTTATTTTTAGGTTATGTTTAAGACTCGTAAGGTTTTATATAGTCACTAAATATATGCGTTCTATCGTCCTCTTTTACCTGGATTTCGAATTTCGAAGATCCATCAAGAATTCACCTAATTAAAGCGAAAAAACCAAAAAACACGTTTTTTGAGGTTATGAAGCCAATTTTGACCGTAGGGATCTGAAACTTTTAGGACTTTAAATTTTTGCCAAGACAAAAAAAATTAGCAAAGTTTCAGGGAAATCCGAGTTAAGAGGAGGTCACGTATCTCTGTCCTTTTCTAATCAAAGAATTGAGTATTTTACAGAAACTAATAACTTTAGCAAAAAATGAAGAGAAAGCCGCATTTCGTATCAAAAAAAGCAATATTTTATTTGATAAAAAAAATTAATTTTATTGCTTCGTTTTCAAGAAAACCTTGAAAAACTTAAATCATAGAGGTTAGGGTGGACAATTTGGTTTTTCAAAGTTTTCTTGAGAACGAAGCAATAAAATTAATTTTTTCTCATCAAAGAAAATATTGCTTTTTTTGATACAAGATGCGGCTTTCTCTTCATTTTTGGCTAAAGTTATTCGTTTTTGTAAAAAAAAATTATTTCTTTGATTAGAAAAGGACAGAGATACGTGACCTCCTCTTAAGGCCATCTTTACATGCTTATTTGGCTATACTCTTTACTCGCTTCCGTTTCTCATTTGTTAAAATGAATAGATATTTACAAGTGAAAGCAATTCTATAAATATTTTTATTAAAAAAAAAAAAAAGTAATTCCTTCTGTCACTGATTATGATCAGTGAAAAATGTCTAAAACCTCGTCTAAAACTGACCTTTAACATGCGAATAGTATAATAATAAAATATGTGTATTGCCTTACTTTTAACGTTTAGACTTACATTGCATACAAATATAATTCTTATTATAAAAACTATGTGAATAGTCCGCATGAATATAATTATATATCATGGTTTTAAATTGTATTCAAGCACGATTTTAAAATTTTTCAAATTACGTAAAATTTACGACTAAATTAGGAAAACAAGCAATAAAATAGCGATAATACTCTAAAATAGAAGTAAAATCAATAATTCTTGAGTTATAAAAACCTATATTATTTAAATCTATATGATGCAATTGAAAATGATATGTGAAAATAATTTATCAGTATGATGAAAAAAAGATATTAAGTACTAAGTCACTGTCAGTTCATTGAAGGTAATTTATCATAATATTCCAAGACATAAATGAAGCTGCAACTGTTTTTACGGTGACATGCAAATTGTGTAACAACTGGTAAGACGTGTTATGCCGTATATCTAAACCAGATGCAGCGTGCGTCATAGAACGACACTACCTATTGATTAGAAAAACTGTCATTAATCAGTGGACTGACCCCGAGCCTCGTATACATGATTTCGTCTGTGATATGAAATAAGTAACTCAATTTGTGTATACACAAATTCTGTACAAACCTTTGTATACGAACGGCATTGCTCCAGACCTCACTGAAAAGTAATGGCCTTCTCGAGTGTAAAAGGCTATATGCATAATGGTAGTGACTAGTTTCTTAACTATTACTTGTAAATATCGTCTAAATCTTTGTGAAAAATTTGTTTTTATTATAACTTAATCGCCAAGTATAATTATGCTCAAATATAGTTTCAAACCATAATCCATAATAACATGCTTTAGATAACGATTGTTTTGTAGATGTAGAGTAAAATCATTTAATCGTGATGTTAGTATATATAAAAATTAATTGAATTATAGACCAAATTTCATATTTGATGTCGTTGACATTGATTACAGCTATGAGTGTAGGAGAAAATAAAATTTTTTCTCATGAGATCTCACGTGAGATCTCATGAGGAATCGGGTATCGGGAAAAATTAATTTTTTTGCACACAAGATCTTGCGTGAAAACTCATGTGAGATCAAGTATCGGGAAAAATTAATTTTTTTGCACATGAGATCTCACCTGAGATTTCACGTGAGATCGGGTATCAGAAAGAATGAAATTTCGCGGTACATGAGATCTCACGTGAGATCTCATGTGAGTTCTTATTTGAGATCTCGTTTTATTTTCAATCGTGAGAGCTCATATGAGATCTCGTGTAAGATCCCATGTCATTCTTTAGTGAGGATCTGAACTAATAAAAATTTATAGGTGTTATTGAAATTATTAAAAGGTTCAAAATTTTACTATAGTCACATAGTAATTATTTTAAGATTATTTCGTAATAGTTTTAAAATGTCCTCCCGGTAAAAAATAACCTCTATTTATATAGCTAAAAATATAGGTAATGAAAATACAACTACGTTGATGTGTATTATAGCTATATTCATGTGTATGTTATCTGTATATCTATAAGAAATATGGCTAGATTTTTAGCTATATTTCTAGCTAAAAAAATGTGATGTATAACACGTACAATAACGTACAAACATGGTCAAACACGTACGTACACGAACAAACACGTACGATAACGTAAAGCACGTACAAACATATACATACACGTACCAATACATACACACACATACAAACACGTACAAACATGTGCCTACATATACATACACGTACATACACGTACATTAACGTATAAACACGTACAAACACGTACAAACACGTGCGTACATACACATACACGTACAAACACGTACATTAACGTACAAACACGTACATACACGTACACACAAGTACAAACACGTACAAACAGGTACAAACACGTACATATGCGTACGAACACATACAAAGACGTACAAAAACGTACAAACACATACAAACATGTACACACACGTACAAACACGTAAGAAAACGTACAAACACGTACGAACACGTACAAACGAAAACAAACACGTACCCACGCGTACAAACACGTTCAAACATGTACACACACATGCACACGCGGCTTCTACAACACGGCATATATATATATATATATATATATATATATATATATATATATATATAGGTCAATCCATGTCAAACGGATAATGGCTCTGTCCAAAATTGTAGATCACCAAAAAAATCGTGTATGGGCTCAAAATTTTCGTCTTACACTCTACTTTCTTTTGCAATGTGGCGACTTTAAAAATTCAAAATGGCGGCTCCAATATGGCGGCTCAAACCTAGAGATTTCATAAAAAGTTTTCGAAAATTGATTTTAATTCATTCAAATGTGATTATACGTATTTTTTTATATCAGAAATCAATTCTGCGTTTAATTTTACATAGGAATATAGTATTGCACTCAAGGTAAAAAAAATTCACAATGTCATCGGAAAGTCATATCGGGGAATAATAGTTATTTCTCGAATTACTCATTGATCAATGTTGATTAATACGTCGTTTGACACTCCAACAGACCCCGGATTCGGATTCAGCGACACGTAAAACTTGAAGGTGTCCTAATTTTATCAAATAATAAAAGGTATTCGCGATTTGACCTTCAAATGACCTTGATGGAGATCTTGTATACCCCATAATAACTTGTATGCCCGGTTAAGCGGACATCAGACTTGGATTCAGTGACTCGAGTTATCTATTAGTATCTCCATTTCCTCACTAATCAACATTGATCAATGAGTAATTCGAGAAATAACTATTATTTCCCGATATGACCTTCCGATGACATTGTAAATTTTTTTTACCTCGAGTGCAATACTATATTCTTATGTAAAATTGAACGCTGAATTGATTTCTGATATAAAAAAATACATATAATCACAATTGAATGAATGAAAATCAATTTTTGAAAATTTTTTATGAGATCTCTAGGTTTGAGCCGCCATATTGGAGCCGCCATTTTAAAATTTTAAAATCACCGCATTGCAAAAGAAAGTAGAGAAAAAGACGAAAATTTTGAGCCCATACACGATTTTTTTGGTGATCTACAATTTTGGACAGAGTCATTATCCGTTTGACGTGGATTGACATATATATATAGATATCTTCTGATATTCATAAAAATAATGTTATATTACGAGCAGAGTTGTAAATGAGGAAATGGTTTTTCATTTGAAAGTGTCAAGTAATTGAAAATACTCGCACCATTTACCATTGACAGAGCAAGTAAGTGGTGAATGGTTTGACTAGTTTCCAGTTACAGAGCAAGTAACTGGAAAATGGTCGGACCATTAACTAGTTACTATTAAAGAACTGGTAATTGGTCGGACTATTTGCCACTTACTAGGTGAAGAACTGGAATTAGTTGGACTAGTTCGCAGTTACTGGGTGGGTAACTAGCCGAAACCATTAGTTGGCAGTTACCAGGTGGAAAACTGGTTAATGTTCGAATCGATCAGTTAGCAGTTACCAGTTACTGGTAAGTGGTCCGACTATTTAATATTCACTAACCCAGTAACTAGTGAATGGTCCGACAATTTCCAGTTACTCACCTAGTAACTACCAAACAGTCTGACCATTTACCATTAACTTGCTCTGTAAATGGTAAATAGTTCGAGCATTTTTAATTACTTGACCATTTTAAATAAAAAACCATTTCAACATTTACAACTCTGGTTCTATGCCATTAAAAAAACGCAATAGCTATTTTAAATACTGTGTAATTAAAAAAAAAGGTAACTGCTATTGTAAGTGCTGTGATGGTGGAGAACGCTAAAACTACTGTAAGCCCTGTGTAATTGGAAATTCGCAACCGCTATTCAGAGTACTATCTGGTTTAACAGACGCGGCTGCTATTTTAAGATCAAAGATGAAAGACGCTACAACTACTATGAGCGCTGCGTAATTGAAATATCGTGGCAGCTATTTTGAGCACTATGTGTTTGCAAAAACGCGGCTGCTACTTCAAGTGCTGTGTAGTTATAAAACGCAAATACTATTTTAAGCGCTGCATAATGACTAATTTGCATTGTTATATATGCATACGCATACACACATACACATACACAGGCATAGACACATATACACA